>PVJH01026721.1:0-29689 GCA_004026705.1 Nesogale talazaci
AACTTGAAATGGACTAGGTTGGGATGCCTTCTTTTGTCATAAGATTGCTTGTTGATGCATCACAGCCATTGTGCGCGCTTCCTAAGAACCACCTTGAAAGAAGAGACATCACATCGGCTGCAGTCAGTCTTTCAATAAGGAAGAAAAGGGGGGTGACCATCCACTTGATGCTGTACAACATTGAGACAAGGCTGTGACAATCAACAGACCTGCCACAGGAATGAGGGGAGAGAATTACTGGAAAATCAGCTGAAGACCAGGAGAGGAGAGCATCTCTATTTCAGAAGAAGCATTTATATTTCTGTTGTTAAGAATGGTGGGTTTGGTTGTGTGCGGGACTGCGGCCCACTGGGACAGAGGTTCAGTTCCAGCAGTGGGGCTGGGCCTCCTAATCCCACCACTGGAGAGCAGTGATGCCCCCCCCCCAAAAAAAAGAATGGTGGGTAAACGGAGAGGAGCAACCTCATAGCAGGAAGGATACTAAACAATAATTGTAGGGAGAATAAACCCAGTTCTGTGTTCCTGGTTAGATACTTTAAATAAGTTTCTACCTAACCCTCAGTAAACTGCACCATGGACTAAGCACTAGGATGACCTTTGATATCGACCTTCAGGATGCATGGCAGCCTCCAAGAGCCACCCCAGAAGGACTTGACATGGAATCCCAACTGAACAAACTGGACTCTCCCTCGAAACTACCTGCAGCCCTGGGACTTAAGACCTCAGACCTCTGATGAGAATGGAAACAAAGAATAACCACCCCGATGGCGATCATTGGACGTTGGCTGGAACCCCTGGCTTAGTGGGCATCTAATGAAAGGGGATCCAGAACCACCATATATTTAGTCCCTCCCTGCTCCCCTTGCATTAGTATGATAGCTATAAATCTTATAAGGAAAGGTTTGCTCTTGTAAGAAATGTTATAGGGTATTTTTCCCTAGCACCAACCCCGATGCTCAATGTAAACAGAGATCAATCAATGAAGAAACCACACTGTGCAAAGCAGCAACTCATGGGTTGCAGCTCACAGTTGGACTATGTGCACATAAGCACCTCATATCCACAATACCTTGAGTTTTATGTCATTGAATAAATTATTTTGGGTGACATCACTGCCCCCTGGTGGGAGTAGGAGGCCCAGCCTTGCTCCTGGAGAGCTGCTGCTGGATTTGAACCACCAACCCTGTGGGCTGCAGTCTCACACACAACCACTATGCCACCGGGGCTCAGTGGTCATTGAATAAATTATTAATATTATCTATGCAATCGCCTTATACCCCAGGTGAATGACTGACAATGCTTTTTTTGTTTGTTTGCTTTGTTTTAGAGAGTGGAAATCATTTTTGTTCACTTGTGGGCTTTTTTATTTATTGCTGTTGTTCGTGTTGGGTTTTCTTTTTGTTTTTGTCATAGCACGATCGCCAAAGTAAACCAGAATCATTCCTAACTTGTAGATAAGCAAATGGATTCTGAGCCCCCATTCAGTTCTAGCCCTAATCTAAGAACAATCTTATAACATGGCCCTGTTCAAGATGCACCTTCCTGAAGAGATTACTGAAGATCAGGGTGTTACAGCAAAGTGTGGTGAAGATAGTCCATGGGTCCCAGCTGCATTAGACGGGGTTCTCTAGAGTAACAAAACCAGGACACATGAATATATATGGATAGATATAAACAGCACAAAGGAATATGACAGCTAATTAGTCCACACAGCAGTACAGAGGACACAGTTTAACTCACCTCCATGAAACAGTTAATATACTGGAAGTCCTTCAACTCATGAGGGCTGCTGCATCCAAGGTCAAGGAAGCAGACAGCTGAGTCTTCCATGGAGCAATGCAGTCAGGCTGACCACAGGCAGCAAACAGCAGACCAGATCACCAGCAGTCAGCCAGATGACAGGACCCACCAGTCCTCAGTACAAGTGATGCACACACCGGCAGTGTGGAGAAGCAGGTCTCAAATGAACCTCAAGCTCTAGTCCAGAGGTTGGGAGTCTCACAGGTAGTGCAGCTCACAAGTTGAGACAGAGAACTAGCTAAGGTAGCCACACACTGGTCTAATCACCAGAGAGCATGAGAGAGAGAGAGAGAGAGAGAGAGAGAGAGAGAGAGAGAGAGAGAGAGAGAGAGAGAAAAGCTTGCTGAGCCATTTATCTCTTTTCCCTCCAATCAAACTGTGAGCTTATTAATCCCACATGTTCCTATTGGCCAGGTTGGAAAAATAAACGTACCTATCACAACAGCTATAAATTGGAATCGTATGTGGGGTCTTAGGCTTATATTCAAACAGGCAGCCATAAGTGAGGTGTCAACTAAGTTCACATGGAGGAAACACACCAGCCTCTGGGATCCAATGATGATGCTAGCAAAATCTAAAAATGATTAAAGAGAAAGTATCAGAACTTAATTGGGGACAGGCAATTTGTAGAAGGCCATGGAGGCCAATGGAAACGCAAAATCCTACAGAGTATCTAGTCAGATGACGCCTGTGGCAGCTCCCATTTGGGCACCAGTGGGGAACTCGAGCAGTTTTACTGTCGGACAAACCATGGCATAATATGATGCTTGATCAGCTGAATTCTTGCTTGACCCAATCTGAATTTTCCCCAGGCTTAATTATTTCTCACATGTTCCATGACAGAAATTTCTTCTCTGACTTTTTAAATGTTGCCAGTGGTGTTTTCTTTCCTACTCTTTATTTTGATTTTTATCTGTATGCTATTATTTTCCTCTTGCTGTTTTGGTTTGTATTGTTTTGGTTAGTTTTTCCAGTTTATGAAGCACAGAAGAAGCGGATGCATAGATAGAGTAGTTGATGCCAAGGTTTATCAGAATGGGGGAGGGCAGAGTGATGGGGAATTATGGAGCCTACAATAATAATCATATAATAATAATTGCGCTAATAATGAGCATAAGGAAGAAGAAAGTGTTCTAGAATTGATTGTGGTAATGATTGTACAATTCTTCTAGATATGATTGAACTATTGAATTGTACAATATGTGGAATAAGGGTCAATAAAGCTGCTTCTAAAAAAGATTACTTGATGATATTAAGCTCTTTCTTTTTTTACCAAAAATCATTTTATTAGGGGTTCGTACATCATTTTTCACAATACATAAATAAACATACTGTGCCAAGCACCTTCACATGTCCTCTGCTATTATCATTCTCCAATCATTCTCCTTTTCCTTTGAGCCCTTGGTATCGACTTTTCCGTCCTTTCCCCTCTTCCGCTTTAAACTCTTTCTTATACATCTATAAGAGGTACTGGATTGGGCTGAGCCCCGGTGGCATAGTGGTTGTGCGCGGGACTGCGGCCCACTGGGTTGGAGGTTCAATTCCAGCTCCACAGAGCAAAGGCTGGGCCTCCTACTCCCACCACCTGAGGGCAGTGATGCCCCCCCAAAAAAAAACAAACAAACAAACAAAAAAGAAGTACTGGATTTGTTTCTGTAGACAACCAAACCTCACACAAAAGGGAATTTCCCTTAATCTAAAAGAAAAGGAAAAAAGTTAGCAAAAAAAAAAACTGCCCACCCTGTCTTCCCACCGAAAAATGATCGCCCACTGCCCGGAATTTGCAAACTGCATGCCCACGAGTCTGAATTCAGACCAGGGAATGAGAAGCACAGGCCACATTGAAGGCAAATGTGCCCACGGCTGTGTCAACCGTGTTGGAGATACCCTGCTGGAACGCTTCCTCGGCTGAAGACCAAGACGCTGACCCCTGCCATTCCCATCTGGTCTATGAGGGATACTGGCGGCAGTATCACCAAGGTCCTGGGTGCAGAACCACCGCCTTGCTTACAGGAAGGTTCTAGAATTCTACACCAATCCCCTGTGGTCCTCTCCTCCCCTCCCCTCCCCTCCCCTGCCTTCTCCTCTCCTCCCCTCTCCTTTCCCTCCTCCCCTCCCCTCTTCACTTCCTCTCTCTGAACCACAGCCATCCTGCTGAACAGAGCGCATGTCCTTGGTACTCCTACGGCCCTCACTCGGGGCCCAAGAACCCCCAGGGAGGTACAGCTCCATCCCTGGGGGTCTCAGCAGCACCCACGTGCCGGTGCTCAGGTCCAGGCCTGCACCGGAGAATTGGCCGCTTGGACCTTAGAGGAGAAGATGGTGAGCAAGTCAGGCGGGGAGATGGAGTGTGAACTGAGCCACGTGCTGATCAGCCCGGAGCTGCGCGAGTACTTGGAGCAGACCAAAGCGAGCGTCACAAAGAGGAGCGGCAACTGGAGGATGAGGGAGCGGCTCGGCGAGTATGTGGACGTGGACCCCCACCTGTCCTTCCCCAGTCCGAGGGGCAGGGCGAGAGGGGCCGGACCGAGAGGAAGCTTCTGTACCGGGGATCACGCCACCAAGATCATGGTCATGGAGGCCGCTGAGCAGCTGAGTTTCAATGAACTCTGTGATTGCAAGCGGCCCACATACTGGCCCATGATTCCCCTGAAGTTCTGAAGGGACTTCAGGGTGCGGCCACGCTGCACTGGGTGCTCAGAGCCCCAGCCCCTCCCTGTCTATCATAGAATCTTGTTGTGTTACCAATGGTGTTTGATTCATTAACGTTTCCCCCCTGCAAAACGCACACACACACACACACACACACACACACAACTTTATATTAAGTATTATATTGGAAGAGGAAAGTAGTTTCACCAACAATATGCTTGTTGGTGCTTCTAGAAATAATATAGGAAAATATTCATTATTTGGGGGTATTCAAAAATTACTTATGGCCCCCCAAAAAAAGCACTAAACATAAACTGGAACCCATTCCATGAAGACCGCGTGTTCATCAACCAAAGCCAGACTCACTGCCTTCGAGTTTGTTCTGATTCATGGAGACCCGAGAAGGCAAAATAGAACTGACCCCATGGGTTTTCAAGATCTCCATGCAAGAGAAGCTTCATCATGCTCCCCCGGTGCGGCTGGTTGTTTTGAACTGCTGATCTTGTGGTTAGCAACCTGAAGCTAATCCACTAGACTACCAAGATCCCTTGTGTCCATCAAAGACACAAACAATAGCGTGAAAACAGCCAAGTTTGAGAATGTGAGAAGATACTGTCACATTTGCATTGGGCAAAGGATCAGTATCAGCGTATAGCAAGCTGAGCAGGTTGTATGCTACAGAATATGTCTTTCATAAATGAATAGGTGCTAAACAAATCAATGGCTCCTAAATCCCCACTTCTGTTCTTGCCATTCTCAACTCAGCACCCAAAGGGATGGCTTAATAAGAAAAAAACAAGGGATCTAGAATCGATGGTGAGGAGCATGTAGAATGTCTGGTGGGGTTTGATCAATTGTAACGTAACCAAGAGGAGTTGCTGAGAGCTGAATGAAGGGTGTACATGACTCGGGGGCAGGAGGAAAGTAAAAAAGAAATACAGCAAATAACTAGTAGACAAAGTCCATCAAGAGAGGTATAAAGATGAGCCAGTACATTTATAAAGATATTAATATATAATGATAGGAGTGTTGGTGCTAAAGTATTAAGATCACACATAGACTTTAGGCCTCTACTTGTCTTCTCTCAACACAAGAATACCTTGTTTTAATAGCCTGGCATTCTGTGAAACTCACATTCCTGACACGAATGCTGAAGACATAATGGGTGCATCAATAGATAGAGTGAAGAAAGTTGATGGTGTCCAGCTGTTAAAAGATGTAGTAACTGGGTCTCAAGACTTGAAGTTAAGCAAGTAGCCACTAGCAGGGAAGCAACAAAGCCCACATGGAGGAAACGCACCAGCTTGTGTGTCTGTCGGCGGGATCAGGTATCAGAAGATCAAAAACAAACAATTATATCAGTGTGAAAGAGAGGGATCAAAGTGGAGACCCTAAACCCATCTGTAGACAATTTGACATCCCTTCACAGAAGAGTCACATGAAAGGAACAATTCAGCCAGAGGGCAATTTAACACCAATGAAATGCACAACATTCCTGGAGCTTTAATGCTTCCTCCCCCAATATCATGACCCCACTTCTACCTCACAAATCCCGCTAGACCGGAGTATGTACATTGGTATAGATAGGCTTTGGACATATGGAAGCCGGGACAGATAAACTCCTCAGAAACACTCATGGGAATAGCAACCCTGAGGGGAAGGGGAGTGAGGGGAGGGGGAACCAATAGCAATAATGGACATGTAATACCCCCCAGGGGGTGGCAAGCATCAGAAACATGGGTGAAGGGATACAGTAGATGGTGTAAGATACAAAAAAATAGTAACGCTATATCATCTATCGAGGCAATAGTCTTGGGGATGCCTCCAGTCTCAGCAAGTCATCTGTAGATCTGCTGGGTTGTCAGTTTAATTGCTTGTCTGTCTGCTTAGGAATTTGAGATTTGGTTCCACATTTTCTCTCTCTCTATCAGGGCTCATCTACTGCGACCCTAATTTAAATGGTCAATAGTGGTAACCAGTCACCATCTAGTTCTAGTCGCAGCACAGACGAGGCTGTGGTTCATGTAGATGATTTTGCCCTGTCCAACAGTTTCTCTGAATCAGTAATTATGTTTAAAAACAAAACAACAAAAATCCTTTTTCTTGTGAGTTTGCAGAGTAGATCATGAATTATGCACTCAACAACTGAGCCTAAACGTAGTCATATAACACTCCTACCTAAAATCTCTCTTTAGCTTCCTATCATAGTTGAAATTAAATACAGATACCTCGAGGCATCCCTAGATGTCCCTAAGCTCCCTCTCTAACTGAACTTCGTGGCTCTCAAATCTCATCTTTCATGCTCTGGGTTCACCAGCCTTCACTTAATGCCCAAATCAGCAAGGTTCTCCTACCCTGGGGCTTTTCCATATGCTTTTCTTCTGCCTGAACTGCTTTTGTCTGCTCTTCACGAATCTGGCATTTTCTCAAAATCCAATCTCAGCCGAAATGTCACACTCATAGGAGGTCTGCTCTAACCACTCCACTAAAGTTGCTCGGCCCCCTCCATTACCCTGTCACAGGGCTGGGGGTGCTCTTCGATGCACTAGGGTCATCACACCTAGGTTTTCATGGTCTGTCTCCTATAAGGGACTATAAAACCCCGGACGGTCCAAACGGGCTTGCTTCACATTTTATCCTCAGCAAAATGCGTGATACACGGTTTACTATTTTAGCAGCTGTTTGAGGAATGAGTGAAGAAATGGAAGGAGATGCTCAACCCAAAAGAATGGAACAACGTATGGAGAGATTAGAACTCTCATCCACTGCTGTGGGTTGGTACAGTCATTATGGAAAGTGATATGGTGCTACCTTAAACAACTTGGAATAGAAATTCCACACAGCCCAGCCATAACTCTACTGAATTTATATCCTAAACAAGTAATAGCCATAACACCTAAACAGGCGTACAAATACCCATGTTCATCTCAACACCATTCACAATATCAAGAAATTGTAAACCGTCCAAATATCTATCCATAGAAGAATGGATAAAGAAACTTTGACCCAAACATTCAATGGAATGCTATGAATTGTTTAAAATAAAACTAATAATGAAACCACTAAGCACCTTGTGACATGGAAAGACCTGGAGAATTTTATTCTGAGTGAAGTTAGTCAATCACAAAAGAACGAATATTATATGAGACCATTACTATTGGATAAAAACCAAGACAGAGGCTTACATACCAAAGGGAAGAAACTTTGGAGGTCCCCAAGGTGGGAAGATGAAGCGGTGGACTAGAAAATTGGCTAGAGTGAAAGTTGGCTTATAAAGATTCATAAGAAGAGAAATATAAGGGCAGGGGATGGGCAGGAGAGACAGGGAATAGGACCGAATATGATGGGACTATTGATGGGTGGTTTGAACTGCTGAATGCAGAGTTGATGGTCTAAAATGCAAACCCCTCCATCCAATTCACATTCAAACAAATTCATTTGTTAAAAAAATTGGAGAATGACGGTGTTCTTTCAGGTCAGACAGTAAATGAAGATTTGATGACATAAGCTTACTAGTTCCCATTCAGTGACTAGTGCCTGTCTATGGGAAGCCTTGGCGGCACAGTGGGTGACATATTGGGCTGCTCACTTCAAGATCAGTAGTTCAAACCTAACCATCCAAAAGACCAAGATGAGAGTGTTTTCTCCTTTAAAGATTTACAGTCGCGGGCTGAGCCCCGGTGGCGTTAAGTGGTTGAGTGTGTAACTGCGGCCTGCGGGCTTGGCGATTCAAATCTAGTGGCGGCTCTCAGGAGCAGCACTAGGTGGCTCCCACGACCACAGGAGGGCAGCGAGGCCCACACACACAAAAAAAAGATTTACAGTCTCAGAAACCTTCAGGAGAAGCCTTTGTCTGCCCCTGGGGTTGCTGTGAGTCAGATTCAACTTGCTGTCAGTGGATCCAGGTTCTAGTGGGTTGGACATTGTCTCCCATTGGAAGGCGGCCTGGCGGCATGGTGGCGACACACTTGGCTATTAAAGACTTGGCTGCAAAGTCCGTGATTCCAACTCACTAGCTGTTCCTTCAAACAAAGACAGGGCAGTCTGCTTCTATAAAGATTATTGCTGCTAAGTGCCATCGAGTAAGGTCCGAGCCACAGAGAAAGAACGCTGCCCAGCCCTGCACAATCCTCACCACGGGTCCCGTGCTTGAGGCCATTGTGGAAGCCAGTGTGTCAATCCATCTCATTGAGGGGCTTCCCTTTTTTCACTCTTCCTCTCCCAAACATGATGTCCTTCTTCAGCTTTCTCCCGACCACAGGTCGACAGTATGTCAGATGACGTTTTGCCATCCTAGCCTCTGCAATAGATGTGCTTCTAAGACAGGGGTGTTTGTCCTTTGGCAGATCGTGACACTTTCAATAGTCTTTGCCAGCACGATCATTCAAATGCATCGATCTTTCCT
The DNA here is from genome assembly GCA_004026705.1 of Nesogale talazaci. NCBI lineage: Eukaryota > Metazoa > Chordata > Mammalia > Afrosoricida > Tenrecidae > Nesogale > Nesogale talazaci. The sequence goes on from PVJH01026721.1 coordinate 8,858, forward strand.
CGGTCTGCCTTATTCAATGTCCAGCTTTCACCTGCATATGATTGAAAATGCCATGAGGTGGGTCAGGAAAACCTTAGTCTTCAAAGTAAGATTCTTGCTTTTCAATATTCTAAGAGATCTTCTGCAGCAGAGGTACCCAGAGCAGCTGTCTTTGGACCGCTGCTTCCATGAGCATGGATTGTGGATCCAAACAAGACAAAATCCTTGACAGCTTCAATCATGTCTCCACTGTCATGATGCTACCTACTGCTCCAGGTGTGCAGATTTGGGTTTTCTTTATATTGAGTTGTGTTTCAAACGGAAGGCTGAAACCCTTGATCTTCATCAGCAAGTGCCTTGGAAATCCTAGCTGACCTGTAGAGTCACTGGGAATCAGCATCACCTCTACAACAATGGATATTCAGACGTGACTGGAGATCACAGATCAAAGTGATGAGCAGAGGAGACATTTTAAGGACAAGGAGCCCCATTGAGGAGCACAGTGAAAAGAATGAAGCCACTATCGTTCTTGCCATCTTATCACCCCTCCACCAACTGCTGGGAGATCTGTGGTGGTACAGCATCTTTATTCTTAACACATTGGCATAGGGGCGATGCTCACTTGTCAGACGCTAGTGCATCTGCGTGCAGGTGCGATGACGCTTTCGTCACACAGCATGGAGCCGCGACGGGGTACACTTTCTTCTCAGACCTCTATTATCAAAGTCATGACACTTCCTCCTCAGCCTTAGAATATGCCTAAAAGTGCCTCCAAAGGTATCTGGTACAGCTGGAGAAGGTCTCGTGGTTGTTCAGAGACAGGAAGAGTATTGCTTTCAATCCAAGCTAGTCAGAAATAGGACAAATAGGCCAGTGTCAATCCATTAGTAGTAACTGTGATTGTTAAAGTTTTTGTGTCAGCTATCCTGGGATGTATTACAGTGGTTTAGTAGTTCAGACAGAGGAATCCCCCATGAAGCTATTTCTTTGGGGGGTATGGCCTGCTTCCAATCTAAGTGTGTGAGGTGGAAAAGCTTGCTTGCTTTTTGTTGGGTCTGGATCTTGCATCTGACTCATCATCTGACCTCCAGTTCTTTAAACTTCAGTCAGCAACCTGTTGCCTTGCCTGCCAATCCTGGAAGTTGTCACTAGGGTGCCATCTTACCTGCTGACCTTAGGGCCATTTGCCTCTCACTTGCCCACTTCCCAACCCCATACCTTTCTACAGCCTAATCTTCACCCTGAACACAACCCAATCCCCGCCCTGCCCAGAATCTAACCCTCACCTTGAATGCAGACTGCTCCTACCCTGTCTCATTCACTCGGTCTGCCCCCTGATGTTCACTCTCATCTTGGACGCTGCTTATTCTCACCCTTCCTTCATTCTGATCCTTAGCTAGCCTATCACAGGGCTCTTATCCAATCAACAGCCTGACTTTCATCCTACCCACAACCCATAACCCAATATACACCTGAGTCATGTTCAATAAAAATATATAGACGCACAATTCAATCATGCAAACAGAAATATATTACTTGGTTTCCTTATTTATTCTCTCTCTCTCTCTCTCTCTCTCTCTCTCTCTCTCTCTTTCTCTCTCCTTCCATATTCCCTTTGACGCCAGTCTTCCATTGAAAACAAATTCTGGGGAAAGGCCAGAAAATTCTTTCCAACATTTCAGGATTAAAAGAAGGTGTCTGTGTTAACAGTAATCCTTTCATCTCATTTTGTCAATGAAATTAAACCTGAAACTGCAGACCTATTCCAAAATAAATTGTCGTCAGGTCCATCAAGTTGGTTCTGACTTCTCCCTGTCTTCTTTATTCAATGTCCAACTTTACATGCATGTAAGGTGATGAAAATGCCATAGTTCATTAGTTCTCAAAGCAGCACCCTTGCTTTTCAATACTCTAAAGAGGTCTTGTGCAGCAGATTTAGCTGGTGAAACTCATCTTTTGCTATCCTGACTGTTGCTTCCAAAGTAAATTAGAATGGGAAGTAGCCTCTTTACCTGAATTACAACACCTGGCATTATTTTTTAAGACTTTAAAACAAAAGAAACATATAGCCCTGCAAATTAAACAGCTAGATGGTCCACTTCCCAATGAAAATCTAGTAACATGATCATTTATAGATATTGTAAACAGAAGTCACACCGTGAAAATACTGTTCATTTACAAAAGAAAAACTTAAGGCAAGGAAAAGTGCCTCAATTCAGATCACTGAAAATGCTCCAAGAAAGGAATAAATCCTCAACATCTTGCCTTACTCTTAACACCCAAGGTAAATTAAATATAAAAATAGATGATTGGCCTCATCGATGCCTGACAAATGCAGGTAGTGCTCTTTCTACAATAAACCCTGCCAACTTTGCCCAATGCCTTCCTTGGAGTAAGCATACAACACAGATGGCAAATCTTTCAAATAGTCCCCAAATTTTTCCTATGTCCCAGTCCTTAGTAGCAACTCTTAAGGCCTAGACTAGAAAATATCTCTTTCTGCTCCATGATAACCTCTCTGCAAATTTAAGAGTGAAAGGCTGACTTTGCAAATGAAACTGTAATATTACATGCACACAAGAGAGAATATTTCTTGTGATTCTAGAGGACTCATCTATTTACAATCAGGTTGTGTCTGTCTTTACACATGTCTTCTGCATACCCCTCCCCAAAAAAGATCTTGACATTATCTCTGACATTCTACAGGCTAAAAAGTCTAGTAGCATAGGAAAAAATCATTGGAACAGTGCCTATTTAATTTAGTTCAGCTAGATTGTACTGAACCATTATCCTGGTGTCACCCAATATCCCTTGAAGTCAGAAACTAAGGGAGGACTCAAGCCAATGATTGCCTCAGAAGTAGGACCAAATTACCCTCTACCAAGGACTGCTCTGGTCCCACCTAAAAAAACATAAAAGCAAGTTCCAAAGGGATCAAACTTCTCCCAAGTAAGGTAGCTGCATCCCCAAATAAAGCCTCAGAACATTGATGCTTACACACACAAACACACACACACACACATTGAGCCCACAAAAGATAAAATCCAAAATGTCTGGCATCCAATTAAAACTTAAAAAGCATTTGAAGAAGTGGGAAAACATGATCCATGATGATCAATCAAAATGGACCCCAAACTGATACATATGTGAGATGAGAAAACATGGGAGAAAATCTTTGTGATCTTGAGTTACAGAAAATACTTTCCAACAACATTTCAGGAATGAAAGAAGGTGCCAGTGTAAACAGTTAACAGTGTTAATAGTCTTTTCATCTCATTTTGTCAATGAAATTAAACCTAAAACTGGAGACCTGTTCCAAAATAAATTGTCGTCAGGTCCATCAAATTGGTTCTGACTTCTCCCTATCTTCTTTATTCAACGTCCAACCTTAACATGCATATAAGGTGACTGAAAATACCATGGTTTGGGTCAGATGTGCCTTAGTCCTCAAAGCAACACCCCTGATTTTTAATGCTCCAAAGAGGTCTTGTGCAGTAGATTTAGCTGGTGAAACTCGTCTTCTTTAAAAGACATTGGTAAGAGAATGTAGACACAAGCCACAGACTGAAATAAATGTTTGTACATTATATATTTGAGTAAAGACTTATATGGAGACTATAAAACAAACCTCAAAATTCAATCACAACAAAACCATCAACCCGATTTTTTAAAAGTGGGAATAGATCCGAACTATGGCTCCCCAAAGAAAACGCATGAATGGAACAGTTAAGCTGATAATCAAAAGACTGGGAGTTTGGGTCCACCAAGAGGCCCTTCAGAAGAAAGGCCTCGTGATCTCTTCTGAAAAATCAGTCGCTGGGAAACCAATGGAACACAGGACTCCTCTGGCACCCGTCATCACCCATAATCACCCATGAATCACAAAAGAGTCCATCTGAGGCATAGTGGAGAAATAAAAGCGATGGAGAACATATCAAAGGACATAAGGGGCATATGGAACATGATCAAACGGATCTAACACGGAGAGGTTAGGGCCAAAAGAAAAGGAGAGGGAATCATGCACAGCAATCTACTGAGAGGAAAATGGTCAAGAACTTGCCAAAACTGGGAAGCAACAGGAAGTCCCATGTTTAAGCAGGACGGCGATTCTGACTAGGATGTTGTAGTTGTCATAAGGTGCCAGTGAGTTGGCTCAGACTCAGCTACAGCGACCCAATGTAAAGAGCCAAACATTGCTCAGTCCTGTGCCATGATCACCATCACCGTTACGTCTGGCTCCTTTGTTGTTTTCCACTGTGCCACTCCATCTCATTGAAGACCTCCTCTTTTTCTTTTCGTTTTTTTTTAAATTTTATTGGGGGCTCATACAACTCTTATCACGATCTGTACATACATCAATTATAGGCAGACCACATTTGCACACTTGTTGCCATCATCATTCTCGAAACATTCTCCTTCTACTTAGACCCTTGGTATCAGCTCCCCATATTTCCCCTCCCTCCCCACAACCCTCCTTCATGAACCCTTTGTAATTTACAAATTATCATTATTTTGTCATATCATACACTTTCCGATGTGTCCCTTCACCCACTTCCCCGTTGCCCATACCCCAGGGAGGAGGTTATATGTAGATCCCTGCAATTAGTTCCCCCTTTATCCTCCATCTTCCCTCCACCATCCCAGTATCACCACTCTCACCACTGGTCCTGAAGGGATCATCTGTCCTGAATTCCTCATGTTTCTGGCTCCTGTGCACATCCCCTGGATTAGCTGATTTGTAAGGTAGAATTGGGATCATGATAGTGGGTGGGAGGAAGCATTTACGGACTAGAGGAAAGTTGCATATCTCATTGCTGCTCCACTGTACCTTGACTGGCTTGTCACCTCCCTGCAACCCCTCTGTAAGGGGATGTTGCTTCACCTACTGATGGGCTTTGGGTCCCCAATCTGTACTCCCCCTCATTTATAATAATACAACTTTTAGTTCTTTGATGCTTGATACCTGATCCCTTCGACACCTCGTGGTCACACAGGCTGGTGTGCTTCTTCCATGTGGACTTTGTTGCTTCTCAGCTAGATGGCCACTTGCTTACTTTCAAGCCTTTAAGACCCCAGATGCTATATCTTTTGGTAGCTGGCCACCATCAGCTTTCTTCACCACTTTTTCTTATGCACACATTTGTCTTCAGGAAGATGAGCATCACAGAAAGCCAATTTAATAGAATAAAGTATTCTTACATTGAGGAAGTAATTGAGTGGAGGCAGGACCTCCTCTTTTTCATTAGCCATCTGTTTTACCAAGCAAACTGTTGTTTTCCAAGACCTGATCTCTTCTGACACCATATCCAAATTACATGAGACCAGTTTTGCCATCCTTACTTCTAAGGAGGATACTGGTTATACCTCCTCTGCAGTGTAGTAATATAGCTCTTCTATGCACAGCCTTTGTTGCTCCCATCAAATAATTTTCATTTTCCTCATTGTAAAAAGATGTGAAGAATGGGGAGAAATATTGACTAGATTATAGAATCAGCTGTGAGTAATTGGGAATAGAGTTAATTGTGATTACTATCCTGCTGGATATAAAACATGTCATGTCAGAAGTAGAAGTGGAGTATCATGCTACCAGCAAAATGGAAAATTCAGGAATGGGGTGTATCCATTGAACTCTGCAAACCCTGAACATTGAACCTCCTCAATCCAGGAGACAACCTCGACACCAGAATAACAGAAGACAGCAGAGACAGCAGAACCAGGAGCAAGAACATAAGCCAGAGCAGTGAACTTCCCAGCCTAAGTAGCAAGCAAAACTGAGTCTTTGGGGCAGGAGACTGGATTGAGCAGTGGGGTGCCTGTGGGCACCTAATTGGGAGAGTTGGGTTTGCTGACTCATGAAGCAGCAGTTGATTTCTTTCATGATAACTTTTACAAAGGAGTGGATTGCCCTTTGGACATTTATTGGGAAACCCCAAAGAGCTTTGTGACATTTTCCAAGCAAGACAGAGGTCAGGCCAAGAGACTGAGAATCAGAGAAAGGTCTGCCTACAGGGACAACATAGAAAAAACTGTCCTGACTAAACAACTATATCCTGAGCATGTCTCACCTGGATTGTAATCTGTTAACTTCCCTGGCAAGACTTTGAACATGATACATATTTTAGACATGATACATAATTTGGACAGACTGGTCCCTGGAGAACAAATACACACACTTACTGTACCAAAAAAGTATTAATTGACCTTCTACCATTTCAGGAGGTGGCATATAAGCAAGAAGCAAAGGTACTGAAAAAACAAGTTCAAGTTGCACCGAAAACATTAGCCAAGAACAAGACTCCAAGAATTGATGAAATACCAATTGAAATGTTTCAACAAGTTGGTGAGGCACTGGAAGCATTCCTCTATGTCAGGGCATTTGGAAAACAGCTACTTGGCCAATTGACTAGAAGAGGTCTACATTTGTACCCATGCCAAACAAAGGTGACCATAAAGAAAATGTTCACATTTTAGGGGAAGTTCCCCCAAAAATGGAAATTTTTTTGTTCAAAGCTCTGTAATTTTTTTTTAATTTTACCAAAAAACCTTATCACCTTCAAAGTACTCTCTATTACACTTGATACATTTTTTAAAATCTGTGATTGCATTCTTGGAAACATTTTTCAAAGGCATCTGTTGAATGGCTGACAACACCTTCCTCGTTTTTTTCTCAACCTCTCCTATATCATCAAGCCACTGTCCTATCATGTTCCTCTTCATTAATGAAAACAAAAAATAAGTTGTACAGAGTACAGTTAGGTGAGAAAGGGACATGGGACAAGAGAGGTATGCTGGTTTTTGCCAAAAAAAACTAGCACACTGAGATGGCTGCATAAGCAGATGCACTGTCACAATGGCAAAACCAGTCCCTCCTCTGCCACAAATCAGGCCTTTTTTGTGACATACTGTTACACACTCTTTTCAGAACTTCTAAATAGAAAGCTTGATTAACAGTCTGACCTGGTGAAGTGAACTCCAAATGCACTATCCCCCTCACATCACATTTGGTGTTTTGAGAGGGACCCCCCTCATATAACAAAATCATTAATAACACATGCAAGTAAAATTTTGCTGAAGAGCCTCTAACAACAGTTGAAGAAATGCATTGAAAGGAAGTTTTCAGATGTTCAGGTTTGATTCAGAAGAGTACATGAACTAAAGATAATGATTATTGATATCCAATTATCAGGGGGTGATCAGGCATCTGACATGCTCACAGCAAGGGTTCAACAGGCAGTTGTGTAGCAATAATTATTATTTACTATAACACTGATATAGAGATCATGAGAGAGAGAAATGAGCATTAGAAGCTACATATATATCCTTTCATGGTATATGCTCACCTCTACCCCGCTAGATGGTCCACATGGAGAGGGAGACTGGCGAGCAGCAGCCTGGATAGAGGCAGGCTGGTACGAAGCAGGCTTGAGAGAGGCAGGCTTGAGCAAAAGCAGGCTTGAGAGAGAGCCTCTATCTTACATCCCATCCCTATATGCCCACTGGAGCTAAGCCAGGCCCCTAATTACAGGCAAGGGCATATGTCACAGGAAGGGGTTGTGCCATGTGCACACATTATAGGAAAGGGAGCGATCAGAGTCTCATGTGAGGAGACAAGACCCCAGACTCCTGGATGTGGCTACACAGGTTAGGCTAGAGATCATTAACATCAGCATATGAATCTGCCCACAGACTTCAAAGAAAGTGAACCATCATCCTAACAGCAGGGGAGTTAGCTCTGTAGTGAGACAACACAAAAGCCTTAAGTAATTGGGACTTCCATAACAAGTCCTGGTAAATAGTCTGATTAATCTTTGGAGCATAATAATTGTGGAGAAGTCCTGTCTTCATCCAATGGACCTTATCTCAAAGTAGAGAATGCCAGAAAGATGTTTACTTGTGTTCTATTAACCACACCAAGACATTCAAACGTGTGGATCATGACAAAATATGGATAATCTTGAGAAGAATGGCAATTCCGGAATAATTCTTTGTGTTCATGGGGAACTAGTACACGGAGCACGAGGCAGTTGCTTGAACAGAACAAGGGAATAGTGCCTGGTTTAAAATCAGGAAAGGCGTGTATCAGGGTTGTATCTTTTCACTATACTCATTCAATCCATATGCTGAGCAAATCATCAGAGACGCAGGCTTATATGAAGAAGAATGTGACATCAGGATTGGAGGAAGGCTTATTAACAACCTGTGATAAGCAGATGACACAAACTTGCTGGCTGAAAGGGAGGACGACTTGAAGCACATGCCAATGAAGATCAAAGATCAGAGCCTTTAGTGTGGACTACAAATCAATGTAAAGAAGACCAAAGTCCTCCAAACTGGTGCAATAGGGAGCATCATATAAATGAAGAAAACATTGCTGTTGCCGAGGGTTTTTGTCTTGGTTGGATCCACAATCAATGCTCAAGGAAGGAGTAGCCGAAAGATCAAAGGACATATTCCATCTGGTAAATCTGCTGCATACTTTCTCTTTTAGAGTTCGAAAAGCTAGGGTGTTACTTTGAGGACTGAGATGCACCTGTCCCATATTTTCAATTGCCTGACATGCATGTGAAAGTTGGGCATTAAGTAAGGGATACTGAAGAAGAATCTCGGAGGTTGACTTGTGGTGCTGGTGAAGAATATTGGTCTGCCAAAAGGACAAACAAATCTGTCTTGGAAGAAGTACAGTTAGAGTGCTCCTTAGAGGCAAGGAGAGGGAGACATCGTCTTACATATTTGAGGCATCTTATCAGGAGAGACCAGCCCCTCAAGAAAAGCATCCTGCTTGGTAAAGTAGAGAGGGGGCCTCTCAATGAGATGGATTGACTGACTCGGTAGCTGCAGCGGTGGGCTCGAGCACAGGAGCAATGGTGAGAACGGCAGAGAACGGGCAGTGTTTTGTTCTGTTGTACATAAGATCCCAGTGGGTTGGAACGGAGTCCTCAGCCCCTAACAACTGCCCTCATAAATTCGATACTCAGGAGCATCAGCTGTGCGTTCTGGATGGCCATGTCAATGAATCATTGAAACTAGCCACAAACGCAGGGTGCCAGCAGAGGAATGATTGGTATCAAAATGCGTAAAAGAGCGTGGGGGTTGGTGGCACATCAGACCTCTACCTTATGGCCATCAAGACTTGAGAGCCGGAGGAGGTTAGAAGCAGCCTCCACACTCTTTCCTCTTCCTCCAAGACAGATTGGTTTGTCCTTCTGGCATTCTTTGAAGCTTCCAATATTCTTCACCAACACCATGATCGAATGTATCACGTCTGTGGTTTTCCTTATTCATTGTCCAGTTTTCACATGTATTTAAGGGGGTGGAAAATACCATTACTTAGATCAGGTGCACCTTAGTGCTTCAAGTGACATCTTTGCTTTCTGACCCTGTAACCAGGGCTTTCTTGTGTGACATACACAACCAATGCAATGCACTGATTTCTTGACTACTCCTTCCATGGGAGTTCATTGTAGACCCAAGCAAAATAAAATTCTTGGCAACCTCAATCTTTTCTCTGTGTATGATAATGTTGTCTATTGGTCAACTTGAGAGGAATTTTTGTTTTCTTTACCTCGAGTTGCAACTGGAGCCTGTATTCTTAGTTCTATATCAGTAAGTGTCATAATCCTCTTGGTTTTTAACAAACAAGAATGTGTCATCTGCCTCTCTTAGGTCATTGATGGCTCATCCTCCAGTCCTGATATGATGTTCTTCAGGCAATCTAGTTTTTCGGGATATTTTCTTGACATACATACTAAATAAGTATGATGCACACAGTCCCTGATTCTAAATAGTCCCCTCATGGTCTATGAACAGGTTCTGCATGAGCACAATGGAGTGTTCTGGAAACCCCTTTCTTCTTAAGGCTATCTAGCGTTTGTTATGATTCACATAGTCAAATGCCTTTACATGGTCTTGAGATAAGTGGTTCTTGGTTATATGCAGGGTGAGGGGGGTTCACTTTGCGAGGATTCATTAAGCTGTATGCTTATAACTTGTGCATGTAATGTTTTAAGTGAAGCATCAGTTATAATGGTTAAAAAGAATAGTAAAGAGAAAAGGGACTGAAGGAAGGAAAAGAGGGAGGAAAGGAAAGAGTAAAGGATTGAATCATGAATGCCTCCTCTGTGTTGCATGCACAATCTCAGAGCTGCAGTCCACTGGAAATCAGAGCACTCACTGGGTCCTGCAGTGTTCAGTGACTACCTTTTTTCCAGTGCCTGAAGCCACAGAGTAGAAGCTCAAGCCAAAGAGCTACAAAGACATGTTGGGACTATCCTGACCCTGGGACCCTCCTGTTCTGTCACTGGGGAAAGGGCCATGTACCACTCTGAGTCAGCTCCCTGTGGGTGCCTCTCAGAGGGAGAAAAGAACTCACTCACTCCTGTCCCAAGCAGGCTAGGGCCTCTGGAATGTAAGAAATCCTCTCAGTCATCAACAGACAGGCTACCGCCTTGAGACAAGGACATGTACTCTCATCCTCCACAACACAGAGAAGTGTATAGTTCTTCATGTTTTCATTCATTCATTTGCTAGTTCAAGTATTCACTGACCAGCTCAAGAGGCCAGCAAGGCATTGGCCACTGGGCACAAAAAGACAAGTACATCACAATAACTGAAATCCAAGAAGTCTATTCTGCCCAGATATGACAAGTGAAGAGTTAAATCATAAAACACTACAGAGCACTAAGTCAAAGATAGTATGGATACAGAAGAACAGCTGAATGAGGCTTTTGCAGGTACTGAATTTACCAGTACAGGGGTATCATCGTTTCATAAGTGTGAAAATAGAGGACTAGAGAGACTGGCTAATGCACACATGGAGGAGAGGAGAAGCATGATGGAAGGAGTCCAAAAGAGAAGTCAAGGAGAACCCCAACGTGGAGGAGGCCAGCTGCATTTCCTCATTTTTTACCCCGATACAGTTGGGAATTATGCTTCCTTCATTCCTCCATTCCTCCAAAGATTCATCATCAAGGGAAATCCTCCTTTCTGCACTAAATTCAGAGATTGAATCCTGGCCCAAGAGAAAGGAAATGGAAAATGGCTTTGGGCCATCTTATTTGTGAGCGGGAAGGTTAATGTCCCAGCAAGCATCGTCTCTGTCTCCTTAATTGGGATTGGAGTCACACAACCCTGCCTGGTCTCTGAAGTTGATTATAGGTCACTTCCTTTGAGTGCACAGGCAGATTTTAATATGGGTTAGGACATTTCTCTCCTCTGAACATCAACAAATTTGTCACGGTGGCAAAATGTATCCCTGGAACTTTCCCAACTTCCTTTTCATCACCATAGAATACTCCCCCTTCCCCTCAGAACCCCATCATCTCCCCCTATTCCAGTTCCCTATTGCATATTGGCTTATCAGATCGCATGGGGATGGAAGAGATCATAACCTTGCCGGTCACTTCTGCAAGGAGGTACGATAACTTTGTGACGTAAAGGAAACCACACTGGTTGTTAGAGTTAGTAGGTCTAGAGTCTGGCTGTTGGCTATTAGAAGACGCAAATTTTAAGGATAGAATTTGAAACATTGATAATGCAAGGCAAGAGATTCCCAGTAGGACTTTAGTGGGTTCCACGTCCTGTGGACATATTGTCGGGAGAGAAAAGCCAATCCCTGGAGAAGAGCATGATGTTTGGTAAAGTGAAGAGGCAGTGGTAAGGAAGGTCTTCAACAAGATGGATTGACACAGTGAGTGCAACGATGGACTCAAAGATAAGACTAAGTGTGAAGGTGACTCGGGATAGGGCAGTGTTTTGTTCTGTTGTTGCTACGAGTCGGAACTGACTTGATGCCACCTAATGACAGCAGCTAAAGAGGAATTGTTTCCTCTCCATGAAGGTGACAATGGTCCTCGTTGAGTCTCCACTTCCTGTCAGTCATCTCCCTTTGCATTTCCAAAGCGGATTGAGTTGGAGTGGCCACCGTCACCAGCACATTTCCAGATGTCATTAACCCTCATCCTTTCTTAGCCACAGTATGTGTTGGGTGAGATCTGAAAGGGATCAGTAAATAAAATGGTCCAAAAATAGCCTGCACAGTGTTAGCTGGGTGTCAGGGCAGCCAATGTAACTGCTTCTTGATAATCCATCCATCCAGCAGTCATTACCTGGTTGATATCTAAGCTACACGAAACAGGAAACACAGGAGAGAAGCTGGAAGAGTAGTGTGACATTGTGTCACTTCCCATCCCTGGAACCTTGACCAGGAAACAACATTGTCCCGAAACAAAAAATGTATGAATTGCTTGCTTGAAAATCAACTTCCCCCTAATACTGTCACTAAAAAGTTTTGTTTCTTTAAGTGGTAAAATCACACCCAGTCGAAAACAGAAAATCTTACAAGACAGAAAAAAACAGGAATTTCAGTGAGTTCCCTCTCTAATGGGTTTCCCTTTAATAACTTTAATGTTTCATTGGGTAGTAACAAAAAATTACTTTTTTGATCTGTGGTATGCTGTCTGCTATCACTTTCAATTGATTGGGTCTATGAATTCAGTGGATAAGATAGATATTTTTCTGAGACAATTAGGCAACATCTATTTTTTTGATACTCTATACATAAAGTTGTACCTAGTTGCCCAATCTCAAAAATATAAATAGACTGGATCTTCCTGAGATTCTTGATGTCTTATAACTGAGACAGCCCAGATGGTCATCAAACTCATTACCTCTTCTTGGGCTTTCAAGTAAATCATATTTCCCAGCCCTTTTGTCTCTAAGTGAGGCCAAGTGGGAATGTTTGACTCTCAAAATATCCATGTAATTCTCCACACTCTCCGTTTCTTCTTTGGAAAACTAAGTGTAGTTTCATCTGTGGGACCCTGAAAGTTTCCTAGGCTTTAGGAAACAGTGGGGCCATGTGTGGGAAAATCTGGAACCCCTAAGTTGGCCTATGAAGATGGTCTGCCTATGAGAACTAACTGTCCAGCTGAGTCCATTCACAAGGGACTTTGAATCAATAAGAAATCAAGTTTTATTGTGCTAAATCACTTAAATTTAAGAGTTGTTCATTGGAGCATTTAGTCTACCAGATTAATCTCTACATCATTGTGAGAGAATTCTTCCTTAGTAGGTCTTCCAACTTTTTCCAATATCTGGCTTCCCAGCTTATTTCCTTTCCTGAAAGAAAAGAAAAAAAAATAACTTTAAGAGTAGAAACTCAGAGAATACATAAGCCAATACAGTTGCAAGTGTATGAAGCATACAGCCACTCCCAAAGGTCACCAGAGCAGGGGGTTTTGGGCCAAGCTTTTGATGGAAACACCACTCCACTGTTCTTCCTTGGCTTCCACCATTACCACTCTGCTTGCAGACAGTCACTAATTTCCAACTCCAATACTTTGGGGCAAATATTATCATAAATGGACTACAACAGGTCTCAAGTTCCCTGTAGCTTCTTTTGATATAGGAATGGGTCTGCATATCTCAGCATCTCCTTTCTACAAAGATAGCATCCTCTAACCTACCTCCTGCCTATTGAGAGGTGACAAAACTTGAGCCTCAATCTCTGCTGTCCTGACAGTGGGGAGAATAGTATCAAGTCCTCACCCTTTCTCCCAGTGCTCTTACTGACCCCCACGTGTATCTGAGAAAGAATGGCACAGTTTGATAAGCTTAAGTTGCAGATCAGTCAGGGTAATGGTTACAGTTGTAGCCAGAGTTATAGTCAAGCCATGACAGTTAAAGATCAGATGGTGACAAGAGTTAGAGATCCCCTGGAAGTTGAAGAATAGAGTGAACTCCTGTATTTGTTCATCTGGACTGATCCCAGGAAGTGGAAGCTTTAGCCACATCTTCCAATGATAATGCCTGAATGTTTACCTTTTCAGTTCCAGCAACATCTCCCCACTGCTATGCGAGGATATAAAGACAGTGAAGAAAAGGTCCATTGGATTTAGCTTTTCTTTGAAGATTTCACTGAAAGTTTCATCTGATCTTAATGATCTCTGGTCCCATAGATGTCAACCCCAGAGAACGTTTTCATCCAAGGCAATGGGACGACTCTTCTCCTAACTCTTGCCGTTAGCCCAACTCTTACCTAACTTTCTATCATTTGAATGAGATATCTAGAATGGTAAGGTTTTGTTTTTTCAACATTGTGATAGGTAGGTTTATTGCGCCAACCTGGCCAATGAGAACATGTGGGGTTAATAAGGTTGCAGTTTGATTGGAGGGCAAAGAGATAAATCGCTCTGTGTGTCCCACCTCTATCTCAAGTACGCATGCACACAGTCTGGTGGTCAGAGCAGGGTGCCGTTCCTTAGCTAATTCTCTTCCTCAACTTGCGAGCTACACTACCTGTGGGACACCCAACCCCTGGACCATGTTGTTAGAACTTGAGGTTCCTTTGAGGCTTGCTTTGCCACACTGCTGGTGTATACATCGCTTGAGTGGAGAACTGGTGGATCCTGTCATCTGGCTAACTACTGGTGACCTATCCTGCTGTTTGCTGCTTGTGACCAGACTGCCTGCATTGCTCTTTCAAAGACTCAGCTGCCTGTTTCCCTGACCTTGGACCCCGCAGCCCTAGTGAGTTGAGGAACTTTCTGCATATTAACTGTTGCGTGAAAGTGAATTGAACTGAGCCCTCTGTACTACTGTGTGGATCAATTGGCTGTTACATTCCTTCATGCAGTGTCCTGGTTTTGTTTCTCTGGAGAACCCTAACACAATTGGTACCAGGAGTGGGGCCAGAAGAGTTCCCGGGATAGATCTGGTGCTTATGTAACATTTGTTGAATGAAAAAATAAAGGTTTCCCAGTCTTGAGGGGTGAGGAAACATTAGGGGTTGATGAGTTTGTCCCTGCAAACAGGATGGCTGGTAGGAAAGCCTTCTCGATCAGCATTCTTTTACATTCAATACTCTGTGGTCATGCCAACCACTATGCACCATCATCGGAGAAAAGAGTGGATCCAGATCTTCTCAACCCCTCATGACCTCTTCCAGGGTCAAGTCTCAACTTTAGAGTCTAGAATTTGTCTTCTTAGGAGTCAGCTTCTAAGTTATGGGATGGACATTTCCTATTTCTTGGTCTCAGAGGGAGGCAAAATAAATACAAGCGTTTGGTCTTCCATCTGAAGCTGGAAGCCATGTCGCTGCATCACAGAGGACCAGGTCTCACTGGTCCATTAATTTCCCATGAGATTCCTGGTATCTACAATGCCCCAGAGGGCAGGGGGTGGGGAGTGGGGGGTGTTCCTCAGGGATCAGAATCCAACTGGACAGGGAGGTCAAAGAATTGGATCCAAGTTTTGGGTGCCAGTACAACCAGAGCATCTCTACTAAAATCTAGTATCTGCTCTTCTATATTGGATTCTCTGGAATATTTCATTTGAACAAGTAAGTCACATCCTTTAAAAAAGAATAACAAGTTTGCCACTTTATGACTTTGTCCCATCCTCTCCTCTTTAGTCCCTATTTTATTAAGGACACAGCTGGGGCCAAGATATTTGCCAAAAATCACAGTGAGGGTTTCACGGTAAGGCACTCTTTCCCCAACCGCTGGTGCCTTCTCTGCTGCCCCCTGGGACAGGCTCTGTCTTTAGAAGTCACACTGTGAAGTCATCCTGGGGCTTGGCGCTAATGGGGAAAGTTCAGCAGATGCTAAGGAAATGGAAGAAGAAACGTACATCGTTACACAAGTGAGGTTGCCAAAGGCCCCACCCATTCATTCTGCTGCAACTATCTGTGAGAAACACTTGAACTAAGGGGATAATCCCCATAGTATTCTTCAGCTGAAAGCAGTTCAAAAAGGTCACCAATATTTTCATACAGAAGAATAGTCCCATTTCCACAGACCAACACAAACTAAAGGATGGAAAATATTTCTTGATCCAAAGGGCATTTAAACTCTCCTTGAAATTCATTTCCTACAGGACAAATTCCATTTTAAAATATGACTGAGGGTCTGAGTTCTAGATCTTGAACTAGGGAAAGTTCTAGCCATCTGGGGGAGGAGAGGTCCCCCCAGGATAAGGCTCTATTCATATCTAAAATTCTTGGACACAAATTTCATGTGAGAATCATTTCAGGTACAAAAGACTTCTGGCTCACATTCATTACTTTGTAATTCAGATCAATCTCAGGGTCTCAGGTTGCTCAATCACAAAGCACATCCTTTTTAAGAAACTACCACCTGGTCATGTAACCTGGAATCACTCCCTAAGCAAATTCCTTTGAACATTTAAAAAGAATAAAGAGTCCAGCCACTACAGGACAAAGTCTCACGAACTTAAAGTCTTTGTGAGTCAGCCCAGAAATATTCTTCAATCAAGGAAATTATAAGATGTACCTGCTAAAATGGTCCATATGTCATTAGACTAGGAAGAGGCATTATTGGCATCAGGTAGACGATGGTGAAAAAAAGGGGTATGTTCACAAAGTTATCGTTGCTTTCTAAGTAATGTCCCATTGGTTTCCACTTACTGCCACCTTATGTACCCCCATTCTCACAATTGTTGTTATGTTGGAGCCCATTGTTGGAGTCACTGAGTCAATCAACATCCGTAAGAATTGGCTGTCTAATGTAGCTCAGAAGCAACAAAGCCAAGATGGAAGAAGCACACCAGACTCTGTGATCACGAGGTGTCAAAAGGATCAGGTATCAGGGATCAAGGAACAAAAAAATAATATCATTGTTAATGTGGGGGGAGTGAAATTGGGGACCCAAAGTCCATCTGTAAACAACTGGACATACTCTTACAGAAGGGCCTCGGGGAGGAGATGAGCCAGCAAGATATCGGGTAGTTACAATGAAACACAACTTCCTCTAGTTCTTAAATGCTTCCTCCCCCCAATATCATGAACTCAATGCCGCCTTATAAATCCGGCTAGACCAGAGGATGTACAATGATACAGATAGGAATTGGAAACACAGGGAATCCACGACTGGTAATCTCTTCAGGATCAGTGATGAGCGTAGAAACACCAGGAGGGTGGGAGCGTAGAAAGGGGGAACTCATTAAAAGGATCTACATATAAACTCCTCTCTGGGGGGGGGAGGGGGAACAACAGGAAAGTGAGTGAAGGGAGATGTCAGACAGTGTGAGATGTGACAAAATAATAATAATTTATAAATTATAAAGGGTGCATGAGGAAGAGGGGAGCCGGAAGGGAGGGGGAAAATGAGGAGCTGATACCAAGGGCTCAAATAGAAGGAAAATGTTTTGAAAATGATGATGGCAACAAATGTACAAATGTGCTCGACACCATGGATGGATGGATGGATGGATGGATGGATGGATGGATGGATGGATTGTGATGAGTTGTATGAGCCCCCAATAAAATGATCTTTTTTAAAAAGGGAATTGGCCCTCTAGTTACCAAGCCTAATGTCCTTTTCCAGGAGTCAGCCTCTTCTGATGATGGGTCCAAAGTACATGAGGTAAGTTTTAACATCCTTCTTCTAAGGAGCTTTCTCACTGCACAGACAGATTTGTTCATTCTTCTGGATGCCCATGGCATATCCAATATTCTCTACCAACACCATCAGACAAAGACATATGTCCTTCTTTCATCTTCCTTAGGCATTGTCCATCTTTCACAAAAGTAGCCAACACAACTTGGAAACTACCTAGATTTGGGACAGTAAAAGAG
Organism: Nesogale talazaci; assembly: GCA_004026705.1. Lineage (NCBI taxonomy): Eukaryota > Metazoa > Chordata > Mammalia > Afrosoricida > Tenrecidae > Nesogale > Nesogale talazaci. Next base: position 26,430 of record PVJH01026721.1, read on the forward strand.
AAGGGCACTTGCGATTTCTTACTTTAGCAACTGTGAGTTAGTCCAGGTAGACTAGAGGAACAAATTTCAGAGAAACGCATATAGGTATAAGGAAAGGGTTTATATACAAAAGAAATGTGACCCTAAGAAGGCATCCCAATCCAGTCCAGTGCAAAGTCATAAGTCCAATAATAACCCATATGCCCAAAATCAGTCTATAAAGTCTGCTTCCGACTCAGGAAGTCACAAGTCAGTGGGTGCAGAACTCTGGCACTGGCAGGGGTCTCCCCATGGCTCCTCGCTTCCAGGGCTTAGGTCCATCAATAGCATGCCACTCCAGCTTCAGAGGTCTGTCTTCATCAGGGCTAAGCCGTGTGGTCTCTCCAGCGCTACTCCAGCCTCCCAGCCACCGCCATTCTGTGTTGCCTGTGGTTAATCATCTCTGAAACTAACTCCCAACAACTGGGGAAGATAGCTTCTCATCTTCACGAGGGAAATACCGCGAGATTTCCCAGGACTCTCAGGTGAAAGCCATGCCCACACAGAGACCTCATCAGCTACTCAATGGCTTTCTCCTGATTAACAGGCCAGACTCCACCCCTACATTTCAATTATAAAATTACCATAAGCAGATGACTGCCACAAACTGTTTAGATGGTGGCTTCTTTATGTGTCGGAGAACAGAGGAAGTTGAGGATTTGAATGACAGAAATTATGGGTTTAATTCAGACGATGTTCAATTTCAAGTGTCCGTGGGGCATGCAACAAGCTAATGAAGTACTCACTGAAGTACTCACTCATGTAGGTCAAGAAATTTGGAAGACAGCTACTTGGCCAACTGACTAGAAGAGATGCCTACTTGTATCCAGTCCAAAGAAAGGTGACCCTACAGAATGCACAAGTGATAGAGCACCATTGAAAGCACCTGCAAGTAAAATGTTGCTGAAGATCATCCTACAATGGTTACATAGGATAGGTTTTCGACAGGGTTGTGTCCTCTCACCATATTTATTAAATCTATATGTTGAGCAAATCATCAGAGAAAATAGCTTATGTGAAGAAGAACGTGATCTCAAGATGGGAGGAAAGCTTATTAACAACCTATAATACACAGAAGATGGATGGATAGACACAGTGACTACAGTTGTGAGGATGGTGCAGAAGCAGGCAACGTTTTGTTCTATTGAGTGGTTGCTATGGGAGAGAATCGACTCAAGGGCATCTAACAACAACATTGGCCAAGCCAAGGACCTCCGGTGGCACAGTGGTTATACATTCCCGCTGTGAATGTATTCCTGCAGTTTGAACCCTCAGGAGAAAGGGCTTTCTCCTCCAGGAAAGCGTGACCATCTCAGAAACCCACAGGGGCAGTTCTACCTTGTCCTGTAGAGTCGAAGTGAATCAGCATCAACTCAATGAGTTTGCTTTTGTGTGTGTTTTAATGGAGCATCCAAGCATAAGGTGTGCGAGTACACACAGTGCTCTGGGGGGTGGTAGTTAGTCAATTCTCTGCTGAGACCTCCAGAAAGAAACTACTTCTCTCTTTGTCTTGCCAATAGTATGTGTTCCCAAGCCCTCTTCCGAGCTGTGCATCTGGAAAGTCTGTCCGAGAAATCCCAGACGATCTCACAACACTTGCCCTTCCACTGACCTCCATGTTCCTCCCCCTAGACTTCTCCAGGCTCGAGAATTCTCCTGCAGATCTCAGAATGTCCAAGATGTGAAAGAGGGTGATGCTGACCCACCTTCATCCAGGCCCCTGGTACCACAACTCTTCTCACCCTGCTGGCCAGGACACCTCCATCCAGCCTTCTGCTGGTCCTCTAGACCAGAATCACACACAGATCTCCCCCCGCCCCTGTGACACCTGTCAAGAAACCCCCTACTACCCCAGGCTCAGTCCTCTTGGCTTTCCTTAAAAATTAACCAAGCCCAGAATTGGATGGGCTCTCCAAGCTTATCCCTGACCCATAATATGAGCCAGCAGCCAGTCCTGGGCACAGAATCCACCAGCCAGAATGCTCATGTCAGGAGCTCCCAGCTCCTGACTCTTCAGTGCCCTCAGCCCTTCCCCTTCTGGGAGAAAGCCCAAAAGGTTTGACATTTGCTCAGTGGCCAACTAACCCTTAAGAATGACATACTCTCATTACCATTTGCTAAAGGAAGTTGCCAAAAACCCAAGTGAAAGATGTCATAGGGAAATGGCAGGTGTCAAAGGGCTGTTTCTCAGCAATTACCAGGCATGGTGTCTTTGGGAGAGTGGATGGGTACCATCTTTACATTTCTCTCGTGTTCTATATTTCCTTCAAAGAACCTTCTTCTCCAAGATCCTCAGACATCCTGCCCCAGTCTCTTGCCCTTCCCAGACACAGCTCCAGACAGGCCTTCTTCTTGCTGGCAGGATTCAAACCTGCCTTCTCTTGCACCCACACAAACGGCATGATCCTCCCTGCAGGACCTTGGCTCCCACCCCAGACTCAAGTGCTCAGCATTCTGCCTGCCACTTGGGGACAGCTCATTGTTGATTAAATGCATGATCTCTTTGTATCTCTCCCTACCTTGTCCTGCTCACCGCGACACCTTTCGCTCCCCCTGGTTCACTGTCCCGGGCACTGCTCTGCTCTGGGGGGGCATAAGGTGTATTCGTTCATCCAACATCCATAAGAGGCCAAGAAAGTACTCGCAATGACTGCCTTCATTTTGAAGGAGGGGAACTGAGGCATGACAAGATCCAGTCTGGAACCCACCCTCTGAACCCTGGTAACTAAGTGGCCTTTCCTGGCCCTTCTGCCCTACATCAAACTGCCTTCCCCGGCCCGTCCCACCCCCACCCCCACCACTTGTTTTGGAGAGTCATTAGGAAGTTTGATTCTAACATCCGGAGTGAAGAAGCCTTGCCAAGCTGCCGCTGGTGTGTCCTGCATAGAGGGCAGGGGCTGAAACCAAGTGTGCCTATCACACTTAGGCTCAGCCCAGGGCAGGCATTCGAGGCTCTCTCTCCACGCCACCGCACTGGACAGAGAAGTTTGGGCCCTCCCCTGGCCAGTGGCTGAGGGGAGGAGGTGCCACCGGTTCTTTAGTTTAAACAGCCCTAGGAAGCGACCTGCCGCGCCACCGAGTGCCCCGTCCGCAGTCCACAGATCCCGGGCGCTTGCTGCTCTCTGGCGGCCAGAGCCCGCAGCCGAGAATCGGGAACCGGGAACCGGGAGCGGGGAGCAGGAGAGCCAGCCGGGAAGTCGCGCCTTTGGTTCCGCGCGCCCAAGGGCACCCGCGAGTGACCC
>PVJH01026722.1:0-29660 GCA_004026705.1 Nesogale talazaci
AAGGCTTGAGCATAAACAAGCAGCCATCTAGCTCAGGAGCAACAAAACCCACCATAAAAGAAGTTCACTTGCCTGTGTGGTCATGAGGTGCTGAACCTATCAGGCAGCAGGCATCAAAGAACAAAAATCAAAACCAATGGACCAATTAACTCCTGATATCGCTGAAGACAAATGGGTACAGAGGCAAACAAAAAGATGGTGCCCAGCTACCCAATGACTGAATGTCTAGAGTCTCAAAGACTTGAAGATAACTGAGTTGCCATTCAGCAAAGTCCACATGGAAGAAACACACCATCAAGTGTGATCAAGAGGGTCCAAAGGGAGCAGATATCGAGCATCAAAGAACAGGAATTACTTCATTACAAGTGAGGGGAGGGGCAGGGTGGGGACTTAAGGCCCACTGGTGGGTAATTGGTCACCCCTTTACCGGAGAGAAACAGGAAGGAACAGACTAGTCAGAGTGCAGCCAGGCAGTGATGATGCATACAAGTTTCCTCTAGTTCCTGAGGTCTCTCTACCCCCCAACCATCATGGTGCCAACTCTACCTTGCACATCCGGATGGACTGGAGAAGGTACACTAGTGGAAAGGGGGCTGGAGATATGGGGAAATCAGGATGGATGAGCCCCCTTGGGCCAGTGGTTAGAATGGAACTATTGGATGGGTGGAGAGAAGATAGGATAGAGAAGGAACCAGCTGCAAGGATGTACATATGACCTATCTGGAGGACGGGCATGGGGGAGTTGGCTGAGGGAGGTGTCAGGCAGGGTAACATGACAGAATAATAATTATTTATAAAGTGTTGAGGGTGGATGGGAGAGAGAGAGAGAGCAGGGGAACAGGGGACAGGTTGGAGGAACCGAAACCAGGGGCTGGGGGAAAGGGCGGCTGTTTGAAGAATGATGACGGCAGCGGATGTACGAGGGTTCTTGTCACAGTATGTTTATTTATGTATTGGAAAAATGATGTACGAGCCCCCAATAAAATGATTTTTAATTAAAAAAAAGTTCGGAAATATGATGCTAAAAGTCTCATAGCACTAGTAATATAAAATAAATATTTCTGCCCTATCTATGTGAGCTTCCTGTTCTCCTGTGTCAGATCTTCTATTCTCACTTGTCTTCCGTCTGATCTCCTGCCAATGGAGAAGCCCCAGCCAAGGCAACATGAAACAATCATCAACCTTTCCTGAAGATTCCAACTCAAATAGCAAATTCATGAGAGAAAAAAAAAGACCATTTGAGCCTCTGATTGGGAAATCACTCGCTGTCCTCATACAGCTATATGTGTTCCTCAGAAGCCCTGTGGCTCAGCAGTTAAAGAACTCAATTGATCATCCAAAGCTTCATGATTTGAAGCCACCAACTGCACCACTACAGGAATCTACTTCCATAAAGATTCATATTCCCAAAGAGGCAGTAATTATCCTGATACGACAAGAAACTGGTTTGTCAAGCAATGATGAGAAATGAAAACTTGGAAGAAGACACTTCCCTTTCAGAATTCTCAACACATGAGAAAGATAGGCCAAATCTCTTGCATAAATCATCCTTCAGGAGGCTAGTGAGAAGGGCACTGAAATTTCACCTTCAAGTGTAACTCTGGCAAGTGTGCATTACTATGAAAATCCTAGTGCATGTGCATACGTACACACACACATCTCTCTAGTGTCTTGATATTCTACAGTTAAGAATTCTAAATTGATTTTTCATGAGTCTAGGAATATATAATGCATCAATCATCTATGAAATCAGCCATATGTTAGACATCAAAACATTTTACTACAGCAGAGAATGGTATCTTAGCAGCATAGACATTCATTCTCAACATCTCCGGGAAGAAAATTAAAAAGGCTAAACCTTTAAAAGTAAGATTTTAAAATGATGCCAAGCAAAATTATGACATAAGTAAATCTTCTAGAATGAAATTCTTTAATTAACTTGCAACAGAATGATGCCGATGCCAACTGATCAAAGCAGTTACCAATGGCTGCTCTTATATAATCTATCCAAGAAACATTCCATTTGAATCACAAATAATACTATGGACTGATGAAACCGAACCACACAACTTCATATTAAAACAAGGAATTTGAGTCTACAGATTAATTTACAAAATTCTTTTCAGTCTTAAAATACTATATATTCTACCTATCTTTTTGAAATTTGATAAAGGCATGGCTGGGATAACAAAAGGAGCTAGCAACAATTTGGCTTTAAGACACCTCTTGTCCCACTAATAGAGTGTATTTTCTCCCATATAGCAGTCTAACCCAAGAGCTACAATATTATTCTGATCTATCTGTACCAGGCCCTTCCAGAATATTACTCTTTCATTCCACAACACATGATATGTATCACATTCATATTCAAAGCTGTATCATTACTATAAATAAGAAGGGAAAAAAACAATTTTAGGGCCCAGAGTAATATGTGCCACCTGTTTTTCTGCTCACATTCCATGAAGGACCACTTGCTCACTTTGCCACTTACTCTCCTTGCTGAGAGAACTGGGACAGAGACCTTCAATCTGTGCTGACAAAGAGACACATGATTTAGTGGACAACTAGCTGTATCCTCCACAGTTCACTGCCTACCCAATACGAATGGACTCCCTTCTTCCCACAGACTGAGCCTATTCACTCCTTTCCAGAGGAGACAAGGCAAGCTTCCACCAGGTTACCTCCTCTCTCTATGGCACAGTTTGTCTGAATGATGCAGTCCTCCCCATTATGTTCAGGTATGATTCTTCACATATAAACTACTAGACAAATATAAACTAGTAGGCAAGTCTTCTTATTTTCCCTGGCTAATATGTAGTAGAAAGCAAGACCAGGATAAGAGGCACACAAATCACTCCTATTAACAGAGTCAAAATCGAATTAAGGTGTTTGTCTTCTTACTCGTCAATTGTCCCAGAAAGAGGGATGAGAGGAGAGAGAGAGATTTGGATTGACCAACACAGAAAACAAAGAATATTAATTAATAATGTCTACGAAATAATGATATGCAAAATTGACAGCAAGAAAAGAGATGAGAGAATCTGGATTGTATGTGAAGAATAAACTGGCATCAAGATTGGAGACTTAACAACTGGCAATCTGCAGGTGATACAACCTTGCTTGCTGAAAGTGAGGAGAACTTGAAGGATTTTCTGATGAAGATCTAGGATTGCAGCCTTCGGTATTGATTACAACTCAATGTAAAGAAAACCAATAGCCGTTCAATGGAACCAATAGATAATATCATGATAAATGGAGAAAATATGGAAGTTTTCAAAGATTTCATCTTAATCAATGATCAGGAAAAGCCACAGTCAAATGATCAAATAACGTGAGTAGATTGCACCTGGTCAATCTGCTGCACAAGTCTTCTTTTAAGTGTTGAAAAGCAAGGATGCTACTCTGAGGACTAAGGTGCATCTTACCCAAGCCATGGTATCTTGGGGGCATCACTGCCCCCTGGAGAGGGTATTTTTAATTGCCTCCTGTACCTGTAAAAGTTTGACATTGCATAAGTAAGACCAAAGAAAAATCAATGCATTTGAAATATGATATTGGCCAAGAATATTGAAAGTGCCATGGACTGCCAAACAGCACATAGATTTGTCTTGGAAGAAGTACATCTGGAGTGTGGGCAGGAAGGAGGGGACAAAAAACAGAAAGAAAATATGGAGGATGCACAGACATGAAAAACCTAAATGAGGAAGAATTCACTTCTGCAAATGTGTTATGCGAACAACTTGGTCAAATGGTTCAATTTAATTACTCAGTTTATGTAAATGAAGTCTTGCCCATAGTATCCATTGTCTCAGAAAGTTAGAAATAAGAGTCAATAAATCTATGAGGTCTTTGACATTACTTCAAAGATGGGAGCATGGTAGTCTGAAGTACCTAAAAATGTACAATTGCTTAACAGCAAAAATGAGACTACAACCCTCATAGAAAGCATCACAATTATTTATATTTTTATAAGACCATACAAGTCTACTTTAGACAAAGTAAAGCCAAAATGCTACTTAGAAGCATGGGTGACAAGACTTCATCTCACATACTTTGGACTTTTTGTCAAGAGAGAAAAGTATCCCTGGAAGAGTATCACATTATGATAGTTGTTTATTGTACCAACTAGGTCAACGTGTGGGTGGCATTTAATCAGTTTGATTGGAGGAAGACTGAAATAAATAAAGACAGGGGCATCCCATCTTCCTTTTGGTCCATGGTGATTGCACAAGTGTGCTGCTGCTTTAGCTAATTATCTGCATTAAGCTGTGAGCTACATTTTTTGTGGGTCAAGCCAACTCATGGATCGTGTTGCCAGTGCTTGCTGTTCCTTTGAGACCTGCTTTGTCATGCTGCTGGTGTGTACACTTCTTGGACTTCCATCTGATGGTTTCTGCCTCTGTGCATGAGGTCTAGATTCCATCAGGGCCTGCTTCACTAAGCTTCTCAGCTACTGCCTGCTGCTGACCTACCATGCTGCTGCTGCCTGGGGGCAGATTCTGCCTGCCTTGCCTGAGGAAAGCCTCCACTCTCTGCTTTCTTGACCTGGGACCCAGCAACCATGTGAGTTAAAGGATTTCTAGTATATTTACTATTCCATGAATATGAATTTAACTGAGCCCTCTGAACTGCTTGGTAGACTAATTCGCTGTTATAGTCCTTCTTGCTGCAGAAACCTATCCTCTTATATGATCATAGGTGTCCTGGTTTGGGTTTTCTAGAGACCCCTGCCTAAAATACACATCGTGTTTTGGTAAAGTAGGATAAGGTCAGCAAAACATGAAAAAGGTCATCAAAGATACGGTTTGACAGAGTGGCTTCAATAATCGGCTCAGGCATGACAATAATTGTGAGAAGGGTACCTAGGCCTAGCCGTGTTTTGTTCTTCAGTGCATTGGGTCACACTGAGTTGGGACAGACTCAATGATATCTAACAAGTTATACAATAAAAAGCAGCCCTGTTGACTAGTGGTAGGTTTGAGGCTGTGAACCAGGGGTAGGTTTGAGGCTGTGAACTACAAGGTTGATTGTTGAAAACCAACAGCTGCTCTGGAGGAGAAAGATGGCACTATCTGCTCCATCTAAAATAAAGATTTGCTGAGAAACCCTGTGTATGAATGGGAATTGACTCTATGGTGTGGGATTTTAGGCTTGAAATCATGGACAAGTTATAGAGGATACCCCCAAGGTCTGGTCATCTCCCAGAGGCAGAAGATGGGGGCTGGGATTTAAAGTTCCCTCACTCACATTCTGATACTAAAGTCTTATCATGAAAACCTATAGCTAGATATACAGATTTGAGTGATAGTTCATTAATTTCAACTCATGAAAAAATGGATAAGCATCCACCTAAACATCAGATTTCCCAGCTCTAGATTTCCCTCAAACTCATTAGATATCAGAAGAAAAAAATCTGCTTCCACATTTGTCTTCAAGCAACTAAGGTCGCTAGAGAGAGCAAGTGTCTTGTCTAGGTATCACTGACAGTACATGCTAAAGATGAACCATCATTTGATCACCCTTTTACCATGATTGATGGAAGAGTATGAGTTGAGGGGAAGTATCTCATAGTATTTTCTTTCTTCTACTAACATGTTTTTGAGTTAGCGGTCTTCTTCCAACCAAATTTTAGCAGTAAAGGAACCTCAGGTAAAGCCATGCCTGGTCTTACAGGAGACCTGATAGAACCAGGAGTCTGCACAATCATTATTCCATCTCATCACTCATGGAAATGCTGCTGTGCGCTTTTTAAAAACCTGAACCAAATTTAATTGAGCAGGATTGGTGATCCAGGAAATTAGGATTGGTGGAGCACTATAATAGTTTTAAGTTGTCTTTCAAAAAAAACTTTCAAAAAGATTGAATTTCATGTGAAATCCCCCCTTACTCTTATTTACAATGCAATGATGCATTTTCCCTTTTTTGTGATAATTTAATGCTTCTCTGAACTGCTCCCTAATCCAGAGACTGCCCCCAGAATAGTCATGCTCACTGACAATGAGTAGAGAAACTCACACAATGAGTAAAGAAATTCATTTTATGCTTGGTTTTGTAAGTGAAATTACAGTCCAATGCAACTCAATACTGTTCCCACTGAAAGTCATTAATGAAACATAGCATCAGACATCAGTGTGCAAGGTTGTCTTCTATTATACACTTTGGTCTGAAAATGCCATTTTATATCCCTATGACAAGAGGGAAGAAATAATAAAAGAAAAGAAAGTGGCCAGCAAGTCACAAAGCTGTCTCTAGAATGAGAAGTCAACATTTTCAAAAAGGACTAAACTAAAGAGTTATAAAATCATCAGATCGTCGGACACAATCTATATGGGAGGTTAGATTTTTGCCTTTGAACCCCAAGCCTCAAAGCTTCTTTAATTAGGGTGTTGCTGTTTATCAATAAATTTCTAATGACTAGAGAGTCAATCAGCAGTTAGCAAAAAAGAAGCTATCTAGATAATGAAACTCATGGTTCAAAGGATGGTTTCAGAAGCAACATGTTTAGCAGCGAGATGAAGCTGTTTGGCATGTTTCCTTTAAGGGTCTTTGCTGTATTTGATACTCAGACAGAACCAAACCATCCTGGTGGATAGAAAACAACAAACAAATAAGCAGAGAAAACATTTAAGCAGCAGCTTCCTGAGATGGTTGTGAGATGAAAGGAGCCCACCCAAGAATTTTGCATCTTTCTCTGTATCGTTTCCAATTCATCATGATTTACAATTAAACTCCCATAACCACGCTCAGCATTTGCTAACCACCAGCAGTTCCAGGAGGAAAACATGAGGCTATCTTCTCTTGTAAAGTTTTACAGCCTCACAAGCTCTACAGATGCTAGGAGTTAAAATCAGCTCCATGGAAGTGTGTGGGAATTTAAACCTGAGTCAAACAGCTTACTACCTAGTATGCATCCAGGGTCATCTATAAATGCCCTGATTTATCCCACAGTGGCTTGTTCCTCCATCAAAGTAAGCAACTACACCCTCCTCCTTGCTTCACGATGTGAACAAAATTTGGTGTTTTGGAATCCTCTGTAACCGAGGTGGACAGTTAATATACTTCTTAGGGTAACTGCCAGGAAAAGGACTGGACACATAATAGAGACCAAAAAAAGGATGTTGAAGGAGTAAATGAACAAGCGACGCCAAGGGTACTTATTTTGTATCCAACTTTGGGAAATAAAAATTATGGAAAGAGCCAAATCTTAATTTTCATGGCATCTTCTAGGTGCCATTGGCTTTGAACCAAACTGTTCTTTCACCGCCCTTGCACATTTGGTGTGGTCATTGGGGGAAATATTTTTCCACGAGTTTTTCTTTGTTGCCTTAGAGGTGTTTGTTACACTCTTAGAGTTTAACCTGATGACAATGATGGACTTTATCTGAACCATGATTGTACAAAGGCTTCGTTTGTGTTCTAGAAAAAAGCCGCCCTTTCCCATATAACTCACGATGTACCTTCTTTATAAAACCAGACATCAAAAACAAAGCCTGTGTCTCTTGACTTGATCCCAACTCACAGGGAGCCTATATATAAAGTGGAACTGCTCAGAAGCTTCATAGGCTATAAAGTTTACAAAAGCACACTGCCATATTTTTCTCCCTTGGAACAACTGGTGCGTTTGAACTGATAATCATTTGATTAGAAACTGAGCCTGAAGCCTTGGCACCACCTGGCTATCTAGACCAGACACTAAAACCAACCCCCTTGCTGACAGCCCTGTGAGATCCTATGCTACTCACATTTAATGCAGATCGGAATCATGTGACTTTAAATTATGCAAACCTGAGATAGTGCAATAAAGAACTATCAGCACATCCTAGTTTTATTTCCAAATTTTCAAATGCAGCAAAGATCTCCCAATTTTTAGAAAGAAAAGTTGCAAATAATTGCCTCATTTAAATGATAAATCTTGAGAATTTTAAGTAGTATTAAACTTTGATCCAGTGTGAGTGTGTCACTTTGACTAGAAAATAATCATTTTAATCAAAGTTAATTCTGAGCACCAATGAAGTTCTTCACAGATATGGTCCCATTTACTTTTCACACACAAAAACACAAGAAACTGAATGAGGTAGTACTCTTATGCTCCTTTTGTAGGTGAAACTGACAAATGCCTCACCACCCTGCTTTCTCCTCCACTGACAGTTCAGGCCAGAGAACCTTTGAGGCACTTTCTGCAAGCAATCCCACTCCTCACCATGCCTGTTCTGCAACTGTGACAGCATCTTGTCAGACAGCCACCAGAATCAGTACATGTTTGACCCCAGTCAAGTATGAGGGGAGGTGGGAAGAACAAATAGCACCACCTGATGCTTCTTATTTGAATTCAGAGTGCTTTCTTCTGTGCACGTCTTACCTGAGGGGAAATGAAAAATGCATGTTCTCCAGGTTGGCATCAAGCTAGAAAAACAAAACAAGACTGGGATGTAACTTAAAGACTGAAAATTGAGGACATGCCCTTCTCATAGCCTCTGTGTGGAGTTCTAGAGCAAACAAAGCAAAACTTTTGGATGAGGACAGGTTTCCTAAGGTGTCTTTTACTGGACAACAATGGGTAGTTTTTTTGTATGGAAGGTGCTGAAGCTGTCTTTTCTGCAGGTGACAGATTTAGCATAAATGCACACAGCACTGATTCTCATATGTACATGTGTGTTTGTCCATGTAAGCTTGCACCCGAAGCCATTCTCTTGTGCCAACAATGCAATCAAGAGTGTACAAGTAAAAAAAAATTTTTTTCTCAAATACAATCATCATAGTCTGATTATAAATCCACTTGATCATAAAAGAAACCCCAGTATTAACATACTTAAAATTTGTCTAAATTCTTTCAGAATAAGAATAAGAATCAGCCTAGTGCTGATTCCTAGGAGGTAGGAAGGAGCTCAGGTGGTGTAGTGGGTTACAAGTTTGACTGCTAAGTGCAAGGTCAACAGTTCAAAACTACCAACTACTCCTTGGTTGAAAGATGAGACTTTCTGTTTGTTAAGAATTTCAGGCTTGGAAACCCATGGGAATAATCATACTCTGTCCTAAAGTGTGGCTTCTAGTTGGAATCAACTTAGTGGCGTGGACTTTTCTTGGGGTTGTGAAGTGAAAATCCCACATGCTTCTAGTCTCCAACCTTTTATGACCTTCCTGATAATAGCCTGCCCTTATACTCTTGGGTTCAATCAAGTGTGATTGAACAAGTGACATCCTGTGACCACCAGGATGTCAGAGACCACACTTCATGTTAATGAAGTCACAAAATTCAATTCAGGATCAGAATAAAGAGGCTATAATTCGGGACCAGGATCAGGGAGAATGAAGAGTAACTCTGGAAAGCTCCCCAGAAGTCGAGAGCACATCCCTTCTTTCTTCAGTGACTCTCCAAGCTCCTCTGACTATGTAAGCAGGCAGATCTTTCTCTCGGCTTGTACACCTCCTCTTGGCTCTCCTCCTGACTCCCTGGGGACAGGCCTCCTCTGGGTCATGCATGCCCACATTCAAACATGCAGGTCTCTGTCTTTGACCTTGGCACTCTTGCCCCCTACTGTGCTCACAGTCTCTGCTTCTCTCTTTGCTGTTTTCTCAGAATCAGGTTTCTGCCCCCACCACTGAGGTCTGTTGCAAGACCTTTCCCAGGTCTCTCTCTCCAGTTTTACAGCCCCAATTGTAAGTTTTTTAGAAGGTTCTTTAACTCCTTACTTGTTTTTTTTTCCTCTTCTTTCTTCTTGCCTCTTTTGCATTTCTACTTTCTTTTTCCCCTGACACTTCTATGGCATTGACTACATAGAAGCACAAAGTTCTTGTCATAGTCAAGGCGTTTTCTCAGAGAATCATCAACTGTCCAATTCTCCATGATGGACCAGCCCTTCAGCTGCACAATCTCTAGTCACTTTATTTGCATTGTCTATAGAACATTGTTCCACCACTGCAAGATGGGCAGATAGATCAATCACAGGGGAGGCTGTAGCCCAAACCCCAAAGCCAAACCATACTCACTGCCCTCTAGCTGATTTCTACTCAGAGCAACTCTCTATAGAACAGAGTGGAACAGCCACGTGAGTTTCTGAGGCTGTGGGTCTTTACAGGGAAGTCAGTGTCCCTCTTGATGAGGGGAACAGCAGGTGGGTTAGAACTGCTACCTTACCTATAGGAGCCCAACACACAACCCAGCAGGACCAGTCAAAAACATCAAGCCTTCAAGCTGTCTGCAACTCACCTAGAAAATGTCAAACAGCCTGGATAAATGCAGAAAACCCACCGGGGTGAAAATGAGAGCCAAGATAACGCTTCAGGTCTCAGGGGAAAATCTCAAAAGTGGTTCACCCAAAAAAATCAAGGTAAAAGGCCCAGAAAAGAATGAGTGTCACTACACTTGAGATAAAAAGAAAGAACAAAAACTAGATTCCTGAAATATGAGACCTAGTAATCTAGCTCTGTGTCTCACTGCTCCCTGAGTGGATGGGTTTGCTTCCAGGCCAGCTGAGGTTCCTATTGGAGTCAATTACAACTGAAAAATAAATACTCGAATGAAGTGCACCGTCCAATTGCATCTCCTAATTGTCGGTTCCATTATTCAACATTACTTTCAATACCCTGATCTAACACAGTAAACTTTTCAGCCTCATTCACAGATATGGAAGTTGGGACTTACAGAGAATGAGAAGTGTTTCCCAAGTTTTCACAGTAGCACAAATATTTAAGCACTTGACTATTAGGCCAAGCGCCAGTGGTTTGAGGCTATTCAGAAGCAGCTGGGAAGGCAGCTCTGGCAATTTCCTTCTAAAAAGTCACAGCCTTGAAAATCCTCTGGAGAAGTTCTACTGTGCCCACCAAGCACTCACGTCGGGAACTGACTTGAAGACCAGCAGCATCATAGGAATGACTTTGAGGCTGGAGCAGAATGGTCTCCACCCTGAATTGATCTAGGACATCTGCAGCCTTCCTTTCTTAAGTGAATGCTGAAAAGTTCCAAGAGATAGTTTTCGCTCTTCCTGGGGATATTAAAAATGAAGACAGCATGGTTAAAAAGGGGATCAAGATGGACAATTTAAGAAATTCTGTGATGATGGTTGTGCAATAAAATTAATGTACTCTCGTGTACACAACTGTCAACATGGAAAATGTCTTTTTGTATACAGTTTCACCTCAACAAACTAAAATAATAATTATGGGGGTGGGTCATGGGATCACATAATGAGTCCATGAAGCCTGAGGAAGTGAGAGCAAGTCAAAGCAGGAGGCACCAGCCTCCGTCTCCTCTTAGAAGATCTGAGTCTGCTCGGTGGAGAATCTGGGGCTCATGCTAGTTGTTAAAAATCAAGGCTGAATCATTTTAGATTGATGTAAAGGAGAACTGTGGGGATTATATGTAAACTAGGACATTTGGAGGCACTGGGCACCACTCCACTTCTCACATTCTGTATAAACAGCTCTTGTCACACATTGGGCTATTAAATGCAAGGCCAGCAGTTTGAAACCACTGACAGCTCCATGGGAGAACGACAAGGCATTCTACTCATAAAAATTTAGTCTCAACAACTCACGGGCCAGTTTTACTCTGTCTTGCAGGGTCACTATGAGAAATAGTCAGTGATATGGCAATGTGTTTTATTTGTCTGTTTTCTGATTCATTGCTCACGCTAATCTCCTACCTTAATTTCATAAGGACCACTGGCAAAGGAAACTAAGGACTGGAAAGAGTGTCTATGGATGTGATAGTTAGGTTTATTGTGCCAACCTGGACAATAGGAACATGTGGCATTAATCAGATTGCAGTTCAATTGGAGGGCAGAGAGAGAAGTGGCTCTGCAATACCCCACACCCCTCTCTTTTGCTCTCTAGTGATCAAATCAACCTGTGGCTGCTTTAGCTAATTCTCTGCCTCAACTTGTGATCTATATACTTATGGGACAAGCCAACCTATGGATCCTGTCACTAGAGCGTAAGGCTCCTTCAAGACCTGCTTCACCATGCTGCTGGTGCATATATCACTTGAGCTTGAGTCTGGTAGTGCCTGTTGCCTTGCATGGATTGAATTCAATATCCTATCCAAACCTGCTTTGCTAAGCACCCAACCTACTGACTATTGGTTACCCACCCTGCCATTTCTGGCTATGGGCACACTCCGCCTGCCTTGCCCCAAGACCAAGTGAGGACTTCACTGTCTACTTCCCTGAGCTTGGACCCAACAGCACATGTGAGTTGAAGGACTTCCCGTATATTAACTGTTCCCTGGAAGTGAGTTGAACTGAGTCCTCGGTACCACTGTGGATCATGTGTGTCAAGTGATAGAGAAAGTTGGACCTGGTGATTGTATTCCCACAGGGAAATGGATGCTGGGAAGTCAAAATACATCTAGAACACCAAAAACAACTCCACATATTTTAAAATATTCTTTCAGAGAATTTTGCGTCCTGTGGTGAAGTGAAACTGCTTCCCAAGGCTCTTTTACCCATGGACTTTGAAACTTCCACCTAGTGAATAGGGGGTAGCTTGTAAACAAGGTGTACAGGACTGTAACTCAGAGATTAGCCAGTTTTACAATTCTACTGGGTACAAGAGTGAGTTATCTCTGAAACAGGAACAGAGAATCCAATCACCGCATCAAGTAAGAAGAGCCACTAGCAAAGCATGTGCGGGATGGTTTGTGAAGTAGCAATAACAGCAGGGGCAGCAGGGGCTAAAACCTTGAGATGGAGCAGCTGGTTGTAGACCACCGAAGGGATAAAGGGAGTGCTTTCAGGCAGGAGGCTGGCTTGCAGAGGAGTGTGCCCTTTGTGAATCCATCAACATTAAAGGAGCTTTGTAAAATCTGTCTAAGCAGAGTTGAGCCCAATGGTCCATGTGGCCAAAAGGCTGAGAATCAGAGAGTGCTGGAGCATCGAAAAGATATTTATCTGGCTAAGAAGAGTCTCTGCTGGGAAGAAGGGGACTGTATCATTGATATTTAATGGTCCTGACCCATAGTAAACAGTGAAGGTCCCTAAAACTCCCCCATGATCATGAGTATTATTTTTGTTCGGTCTGTTTGACCATTACAATGAATTATTGATCTAGAAGAAACCTAGAAAGTTGGGGGGAGGGCACAGGTGAGAAAAGGGTAAAGAAAGAGTGAAAGAAGGCCAGTCGTTGCTCTGTAGGTATTATCTTTGGGCGGATTTGGAGTTGG
The DNA here is from genome assembly GCA_004026705.1 of Nesogale talazaci. Classification (NCBI taxonomy): domain Eukaryota; kingdom Metazoa; phylum Chordata; class Mammalia; order Afrosoricida; family Tenrecidae; genus Nesogale; species Nesogale talazaci. The sequence continues at coordinate 13,160 of PVJH01026722.1, forward strand.
ATTCTCCTTTGGGTAACTAGAGAAGGTCAGACATGGTTCTCATGCGCTTTTCTTAGATCCTGACAATAAAACCTATATATTTGAGTATCCCCACTTCTAAGGTGAGGAAACTAACACTCAGAGAAGCTAAGAAATATTCCAAAAGCCATTTGAGTGGCAAGTGGTTGCATCTGCAATTAAGTCAAAATAGCGGATCCAGTACTTGATCCAGTTATTTGAACTGAAAAAGAGAACATCATATGCTTCAAAACCAGGTAAATAATATACCACGGTTGCATCCTTCAGTCTGTACTTATTCATTCTACATGTCGATCAAGTATTCTGAGAAACGAGTACATGTGAAGAATGTGGCATCAGGACTGGAGGAAGGCTGTGATAGGCAGTGACAGGCCCTGCTTACTGAATGAGAAGAGATTTGAAGTGCTCACTAATGAAGATCAATGACTATATCTTTCAGTATGGATAGCAAGTCTACATACAGAAACTCAAACGTTCACGGAAACAGGAGTCGCAGAATCAAACAACACACAGCACTGAGAAAATTTGCTGCACAAGACCTCTTTAACGTGTTGAAGATCAAAACTGCTACCTGGAGGACTAAGGTACAACCCACTCAAGCCATTATATTTTCAGTCACCTCCTAGGCATATGAAAGTTGAAAGCCGAATAAAGAAGATCGAAGAAGAATATACACTTTTGAATTGTGGGGCTGGATAAGAATGTAGAAAAAACAATAGATGGCTAAAAGAGAAAACTGGTCTGTCTTGGAAGAAGTATGGCCAGAGTGCTCCTTAGAAGCAAACTTGGTGAGACTCTGTCTTACATACAATGGAGCCATTGCAGGAGAGATGAGTTCTTGGAGAAAGACAATCTGCTTGGTATAGTAGAAGGGAGGCCAAAAAGACGAAGCCTTCCCGGGTGTAGTATAACACTGACAAAACATACAACTTCCCTCTAATTCTTTAATGCTTCCTTACCCCCAGTAGCATGACCCCAATTCTACCTTACAAACCCAGGTGGAACAGAGCAAATGCATTGGTACAGAAAACCACTTGCAACACTGGGACCCAGGACGGATAACCCACTCAGGACCAATAATGAGAGTAGCAATACCAGGAAGGGAAGAGGAAAATGGGGGAGAGAAAGGGGTCACAGATCACATTGATTTACATTATAACCCCCTCCCTATAGGACAGAAAACAGACAAGTGGACAAATCCATCTCCCTCAAGGAGATGGATTGACATTGTAGCTGTCAATCAAATAATTGCCTCAGTGTAGGAACAATTGTGAGCAGGGCAGAGGACCAGGCAATGATTTGTTCTTTGTGGGTAAGGTTGAAACCGACTGTATGGTACCTAACAACACACACCTCACTGTGAAAGTTGGACCTGGAATAAGGAAGACCTGAAAGGAATTGATGCATTGGAATCATAGTACCGGCGAAGAATATTCAAAGCACGAGCTAATGGACGTCCAAAAGAACAAGCTAATGTGCCCTGAAGGAAATATGATCAGAATGTTCCTTAGAAAGGAAGGTTGTGAAATCATTCTCATATGCTTTGGACATGTTGTCAAGAAATACAAGTCCTGGGAAAAGATATCGGACTTGGTACTATAGAAGGCAGAGTCAATAGGAAGACCCTTGAGGAGATGGATTGATACAGTGGCTACAACAGTGGTCTCCATGGGGACGGGGACTGCAAGGATGGAGAGGACTGGGCAGTGTTTCATTCTGGTGTACACAGGAAGGGTTGATGTGAGTTGGAGCCACCAGGCTGGCGTCGAACAGCAACACGATGAGCCATCTTTCAGAACTGCAACTTCAGTCCATCATGGGGATAACGTTTGAGCAACTCAGAGGAGCAAAATTACAAGTGGAATCTGCATGCACCCCAGGTCTACTGAGACTCTCTGAAGAGGACCCTCAGCACTGCCTTTTCTTAACAGTCCAGGATGCCCGAAGGCCATGAGGCAAGCTGAGTTAGAAAGCCCTGAGTACAATACTACCATTTGAAACTCACAGGCCCAAAATAACTCTTGGCGTTCATAAAGGAATGTTCAATTTATGCTCATACACTTCTGTTTTCTGTTTAAATGCTGCGCTAGTCCAGTATGAACTTGGATTTATAACTGCCAGCTCTGCAAAAGGCACCCGTTGGAGAAGTTGAGGTTGCCAGGGGCAATCCAATTTGCCAAGGAAACAACATTGAGTACAGCAGCCCACAGCTAGAATGCTGTCTATAGAAGGGCATGCTCTCTTTGTTTCTTTAAGCAGAAACCGGAACATTATTCCCTAACCACTGGGGGGATCGAGGGGGAAGGAGCCATTTCACTCTGCTGCAAGATGTACTTACGTAACGAAAACTCCTCTGACTCCTGCCTCTACCACAAAGAACATGTAGCACTTATAAAAGGTGTGAATGCTAGAAATCAGAGATCATTTTTCACTTCTCTCTAGTGACCCATACCCGCAGAACATTGCACTTCTTTTTACTTATGGAGTGGACATCAACAGAGAAGTTTCTCAGAGAACTGTCCTGGACTAAGCTTTAGACAACAAATCTGTTCTCTGCTCTGATGGAATGTACCATCCTCACTTAGATGTGATGTGAAAGGACAGTAGAATCTGTGTTTTGTCTTTTAAATACAAAATAGGTCAAAGGAAAGCTCTAACAGGACTATTTTTCCTACCTAGTTTTCGATTGTCAGTGCAACTTTATTCTCAATGTGCATCACCTTTTAGTCAGGGGAAAAAGTGATCACTAAGGCTATAACTTGGAGGCAAAACTGAATTCATGGCATGTTCTTTCAGGGGTATTTACTCAGTTGTTTCAATGAGAAGTTATTAATGCATGTTTTCAAACACAAAAATTAAGTAAATCTATAATGTTGAGCTGACTCTCAACTTCTAATGCATACTTAGACAATTTGCTTAGTATTTTATAGAGCACAGATAATAATGTGGAGAGAAATAAAATTTTCTTGAGTGATAAACCTGTAACTCCAAACTGAGTAAAGATGACTGGCAATTGTATAAGCTAATATCTCAGGTATGAGGGTATGTCAGTATCTCACTATATAACCATTAAAGGAATTCATGTGGTGTTATTTAACAGCCAGCTGAATTGTACTCTCTATTTATTTTTCCTGTTTGAATGTGCAGTTACAAAGCTATTGCTTTAGTTGTGATATCGTCTCCCTTTATATCCATACTCTTGAAGAGATCAAACCTAAGAAAAGTGTTTATCACTTCATCAGTGTCTCCTTTTTTCAAAGGGGAAAGCCTAGTTCAGAACCAGCTCTTGCATCTGTGATGTCCGTGTTTGCATATTCACTTAGAAATATCCATTGTCTGCTTCTTCCCTGACTCTCCCCTCACACTGCAAGTTACAAACCCTTCTTGGGTGATTCATCGTACTGCAGACTTCTCTTCACTGTAGGCCTGATCATGTTGCACAGATATTTCCAGTTTGAACTGCAAGTCCTGTAGCATAGGGATCCACTTCATCTGAGAATGCATTAATTCACTCCATAATTATATGTCACCTGCTGTGGTTTCTACCTACCTTCCTTCTCCATGAAACTTCCAGAAGAGAGAGAAAGATATAAAATATTGGTTTGAGGCAATCGTGATGGGTAGGAATAAAACTTCAGATTGATTTGGAAAAGAGAATTTGTGCTCAAGCCAAAGGAATTGAGGGGGCAATCAAATAAGTTTTTAAGGTGGGGGTTGGCGATTTCAAGACGGGAGAACAGTATATGCTAAGGGGGAAGTTCCAAGGCAAACCCCCTGTGTTACTCCAGGTATAATAGATAGACAAATTCATAGATACACATATCGGATATAAGGGTAAAGTTTATAAACAAAAGGAACGGGGCATTGAGAAAGCATCTCAATGCAGTCGAGTTCAAATTCATAAGTCCAATATTAGTCTATGTACCTGATACTAATCTATAAAATCTCCTTCCAACTCATGAAGTCATAGGCCAATGGGTGCAGAATTCCAGCCATGAGGTCTCCCCATGGCTCCTCACTTCCAGGGCTCAGTGTCCATCAATGGCATTTAGTGGTGGTAGAAGCAACTCAGCACTGACAGGGGTCTCCATGTGATTGTTCCAGCTTCAAAAATCTGGTTCCATCAGGGTAAGGCAGTGTGGCTTCTCCTGTAGATCCTCCAGCTCATTGGACACTGCCATCTTGTCTTGTCCATAGTTCATCGTCTCAGAGACTGATTCCCAACAACTGGAGAGATGGTCTCTCATCTCCATGAGGGAAATATTGCGAGATTTCCCAGAAGTCTCAGAAGAAAGCCATGCCCACATAGAGGCCTCATTGGCTACTCAATGGCTATCTCCAGATTACCAGCTAGATTTCACCCCTATATCTCAATCATGAATACATGATCGCTACAACCTCCTGGCACGTTCACAGAATAGTAAGACAGCCAGCCGGTAACTGTGGTTTGGAAGGAGAGTAGGAATAGAGCCTTGTGTACTTCACTGCTATGCCTGGCATAGTAAGACACTAGATTAATATCTGTTGGAAGACTAAAATTAATAATGACTTTGACAAGATCCTCTGTACTTTCTAACTTGATATACCATTGAAGCCAGAATACCAGTAAATGCTCATGTGAGTCCTTCTGGAAAATGAAAAGATCACAAGCTCATTCATCTTCCTGGAAAATTTGGGGTTTTACACAACAAATTTGTTAAGAAGGGCTGTTGGCTAATCAAATATAACTCTTCAAATGGAACTTCTTTCCAGGCAAGCCTGACTGCTGAGGTGATTGTCACTTATACTGTTTTAATTTTCTCCCCATAATTTCCATCCCTTCAGCACACTGAGGTATGTGTAAGAAATGATTTGTTTTGATTAAGTATTTTCAGTTCTGTGAGCACTTTTAAAATGAGTTCTCTCTTCTGTTCCTTCTTTCTGTTCTTTAGCTTTCTGTGCATCAAGGCATAAATGAACTCAGTGTTTGAGCAGCACTGAGGAGTAGATCTTGAAAAAACAACTATTTTGTTGACCATGGGAATAAATGCTGAGGTGCTGGCCTTATAATCACTGCAAAGGAGGGCAAAGAATGATCTTTTACCTCATCCAGCTCTCTCTGGTGTTCCACGGGATGGATTATACTATAAGAAAAACCTGAATGGTTGACCTTTGAGTAATGATTTAGAGTTTTACTTACTAGGCAATTTCAAGCAATATTGCCTAAAGCTCTATTTACCCAAACCAAAAGCTCACTATCCTGAGGTTGACTCTGACTCAGATCAACACTGTGTAGGGTGTCTGAGACTAGTCATCTTTACAGGAGCAGATGGCCAGATGAGTTGGAATGGCAACCTTGTACTTGGCAGTCCCATACTCACCCCACATTGATAACAGAGTTCAACATTGGCTGGACTCAGGTTGGCGTAAGGGTTAAGTTATCTATATGAGAGTGTTGAGGAGCTGCGGGGATGCTATGAGTTAAGTGTTGAACTGCTAACCACAGGGTAAGTGCCTCAAAACCACCAGGTGTTCCATAGAAGAAAGATGAAGTTGCATCCTTAAAGATTTATCATCTGAAAAATACACTGATAGTCTTCAGAAATCCCTTGTAGAGCTGCCATCATTAGGAGTTAACTCAATTGCAGTGGGTTTGAGGTGTGTGTTTTTTTTCCAGGGTGTTTGGTGGGGATCTGAAAATATTAACACAATACAATTCTATAAAATATGAATATGTTCAAAGAAGAAGAGAATTTGGTGAGGTAAACAGGAAAATATTTTACTTGAAAGTTCCTTTTAATATTGTACAACAAATAAAACATGAGTATGATCCTCATCTAACAGCATTTCTCTGGATACCAGATGCTCTCAGCTCCACCTCCAAAATATATCGCCCATCTGTCCACTGTTCCTTTTCACAGGCTACACAAATAAGCAGCACAGAGTTTTGCAAAAGCCTCCGAACCACAACCTCCAAACCCTTCTCCCCTTCCCCCTCCAGTAATCCCCTTTCCACAGAGGAGCTAGAGCGAGCTTTTAAAATCAGGGAAAAGATCTTGGCAGCTTTCTCCATAAAATCCTCAGATGGCCTCTGATCACACTTAAAATAAAATCCAAGCATATAACACAAGACAAAAGCCCTATATACCCCAATCCTTCCTCGGATTTCTTCGACTGCACCGCATGTGCCCCCTCCTCCCATGAGGTTTCAACTACATGGGCTACTTCCTGATCCTTGAGCAAATCAAGCTCATGCTACCTGCCGTAGGACTGTGGTCATGCAGCCCCCTGCCTTAGGAATAGGGTCATGCCGCTTCTCTGCCTGAAAGTCTCATCTGTATTTGAATGGCTTCTTCACATGGTGCCAGATGTGGCCTCCATGACTGTCTAATCCACAGATGCTTTCTGTCTCCCAGGCACTTTATTGCATGTTGCCCCATCTAAATTTGTCTTCCCTCCCTTTTATTCTCTCCCATGGCAGCAGATCTCACGGTGTCTCCTCTTCCCCAGTCACACCTTCATGCCATACTCTGTCTAGGGGTGCGGCCTCTGCCCTAGTCACTCTATCCCATGATCATTTGCGCACTGGTACCTTCTCTACCCATGTCACCCCCTCACGATATCCTTCCTCTTAACATATAAAACTCACGAGATTAGTTTGCCTACATGGTATGGTCTCTCTTTACTCTGAGATATTCTCCTGCAATATATCTATTACCATTAAGTCAATTTTGACTCATACATAGCCACCCTCTAGAACACAGTAGAACTACCCAATTGTGTGGTGTATCTCATCAAGTGGCTCTCACCAACCATTTATTCAGTAGCTGAGTGCTTACACAGGAATGACTAGATAAACTGGGAACCGGGAATTTTATGAAGCACTATTCAGGCTTACCAAGTTTCCAATAATTTGGATGCCATTATAGTTTATAACTATGTCCTGGTCTCCTTGGAAGGAAAATTGAGGAGAATATGATTTGAGATCAACTCAGTGGCAGTGTATTTGTTGTTTGTGTTTTTTTTTTTGATGCTAAGGATGATGATCACATTGTTTTTTTACACGTGACTGGCATGCCAGTTAGAAACAAGGCTGAAAGCTATATTTAGTTCTTTACAAACCCAGACTGTCTACCCTGACTTGTCAGAAGCCATAATAATGAAACCTGACAATAAAATTGGAAGCCTCTGCCTTTATTAAAATCTAGTTCACAGAAAATACATATTGCCATCTGACAGCACTGGGTTGGCACAGTAAGGATTCCAATCAATTATAAGAATATTATATATATATATATCTTTTAAAAATAACTTCATCAGAGAGTCTTTACAGTGCCATATCTGTGGTGGCATTTGGAATAAAATTAGGAGGTCTTTTCCATCAGTCTGTGAGCATTACATTTTAAAAATGAGAGAAGAAAGGGTACTTTAAGAAACAGTGTAGATGTTTGAAAAACTAGGTACCAGAGTCTGATTCTTTTCTGCAACTTCCTATTGAAATATCCAGGGCACAGGAAGCAGACTTGAAACCAAGAACACTGGTCCATACCTGGCAAGATTTAAGGATGAATACTTACTAATAAAATACTCTGAGGACTACAGAGACTTTATGGTATTAAACATTACAAATACCTTGAAAATTTCCAGAAATAATTTGAGATCCAGAATTTCAGTGTGATAAAAAAGATGATTTTCATGTCTCAGTCCATAGAATTATTATGGGCTGTTAGATACAGGAAATTTGTCTAAGGACAGTGACATCTACCAGATTTCCATCCCCAAATCTAAGGAAAGGAATAAAATACAAACAAAGTTTCAGTTCCATCAAAATCCACATACTCTATTGATAGGTTTGAAGAAAGTTCAGTCACTCAAGATTCAATGAATAATGTAAGAGAAAATGTGTGGTAGTGTGCATCAAGGGTCTTTTAGATACTAAATTATTGATACTAAATCAATAGATATTATTGATACTAAATTTAAAATGATCTATAATAGGATGATGAATGGTAAGATATACTGAATTATGAATGAGATCCCAGTGTTCTAGATTTTAAAATCATAGCTGAAAATACCAAGTATCAGAAGACCCCAAACAAACAACCATTTCTATGCAAACTAGGGGTCAGGGGGCTGGAAGGGAGACACAAAGCCCAACTGTAAACAATGAGAAATCCCCTCACAAAAGGATCACAGGGAAGGGACAGAGCCAGCCAGGGTGGAGTATAGCCATGAAGAAACACACAGCATTTCTCAAGTTCTTTAATGCTTTCTCCCCGGACAATCATGACCCAGTCCTACCTTAAAAATCCTGTTAGGGGCTGAGCCCCGGTGGCGTAGTGGTTGTGCACAGGACTGCGGCCCACTGGGATGGAGGTTCAATTCCAGCAGTGGGGCTGGGCCTCCTACTCCCACCACCTGAGGGCAGTGATGCCTTAAAAAAAAAAAACCTGTTAGATCAGAGCATGTACACTGGTACAGATAAGAGCTGGGAACCCAGGGAATCCAGGACAGACAAGCCCCTCAGGACCAGTATTGAGAGTGGCGAATACCATAGCATAGTGATGTCATGTGGGAGGAAGTTGGGGGAGCGGGGGAGGGGAAACCAATCGTAGTAGTTCATGTACAACCACCACCACCACACCTATTCCAGTGGAATAAACAACAGAAACTTGGGTGAAAGGAGACAGCAGACAGTATAAAATATGCAAATAAAAATGCTTTGTAAATTATAAAGGGTTCACAGTGTGGAAGGGTGGCCTAGGAAGGGTAAAGAAAAGGAGTTGATTCCAAGGGCTCAATTGGAAAGAACGTGTTTTGAAAACAATGATGGCAACACATGTACAAATGTGCTTGATACAATGGATGTATAGATTGTCATTATAACTGTCAGAGGCCAGGATAAAATAATGCATTAAAATTTTAAAAAGCAAAATAAAAAAACATTTGAGGGGGAGGAAACAAAGAAAATATATGGTGGAAAAACTAAAGAAAACATTTTCAACACCTAGTTTATAATAAGAGTAACATTTGAGAAATCGGGTACTATAGAGATCAAAAGGTGAAAAGAAAGGATGAAAAGTGGAGCTGAATAAAAGAACATATTTCTCCCACTCAATACGGATACCAATTTTGCTTTGTCACTAGAAACCACTAAGCCACTTTCAACTCCTAAAAATTCCACGTGTCACAGTAAAACTTCCCTCATGGGGTTTGCTAGGTTGTGATCATTGTGGGAAAATAAGGCCAGGTCTTTCTCCTCCACGTCACCATTAGCCAAACCAAACTCACTGCTTCCCAGGCAACACTGACTCATGGCAACCTTCAGGAGGCTTCCAACACTGACTGTTTCACTGGAGTAGAAAGTTCCATCTTCCTCCCGCAGAGAGCACCTGGCCATGTCGACGTGCTGGTTAGCAGCCTGATGTGTAAGCACTGTGCCACCGGAGCCCCCACATTGCCACGGGATGGATTTAAACAGTCAACTTTTTTGTTGACAGCTTAATACTTGGCATTCCACCATGGATCCTTAATTTTGCTTTAGAAATAGTAGAAAAAATTAATATTGCTTCTGCAGAAAATCAAATGAAAATGTCAAGGACCGAAAATGCAAAGGATGAATAAAATGAACTGAGAACTGGACCAAGAGATTCAGTCCCCAGTAACTGTTTTTCCCCAAGGGAAAATGAGGAAAAATGAACTGAAAGTAAACAGTGTGTGAGGATGTAGTAGAAACAAAAACATAGAAAAAAATTACTTGATTACAAAAGACTACAAAATTACTTGATTACAGAATTGCAAAAGAACTACTTGAACTTGAACCCTGAAATCAAAAGGACCCCTTTAAATCAAAGTTAAGGAGTGGGAATCAATACCCAGTTACTTGGTGATGAATTAATATTTTAATGAAAAAAATATTTCATGAGAAAAGGTTACTTAGAAAAATGTCATCTTCGAAATGTTAACTACTTTTTTTAATGTTCTACATCAGATGATATTGGACATATTTTACAGATTTTGAAGGCCAAAGTTGAGTGCCTCAGATGTTTACTCAGGCAAGCCTTTGCTGAGACGGCAATGGATGTGATGCAAACTCATTGCCTGGTAGCCCTGAAGGGCAGGGGAGGCCCGCCCAAGTGGGTTTCTGAGAGAGTCCTCCTTTCCAGGAGTTTGCTCTGTGCTCAAAGCAGTAATCCAGTGAAACAACAGGTAATAGCCATGGTGTTAGCAACTAAATAGCCACACTAATAGTAGTTACAGTATTAAGGTTGGAAACTTATTAATCTGCATTTTAAAACTTGAATGCAAACTTGCTGCTCCATAACCAAACCGAATCTAAAATTCTAGATTATGTCAAAAGATGTCTGAAGATGAATGGATTAACCCAGTACTATCAATTTAATTTTACATTCGAGGATATAGATACATTTTTCTCCTTTAACAGTTTTATCAGGTGTGAGACAGTGAATTACTTGATAGGACTCTTCAGACTCCTTCCAACAACTTTTTCCTATTGAGTCTGAATAAGATAACGTGGGAGAAGACGCTGATTGGATTATATGATTCAGTTGTGAGTCATTGTGTACAGGGTTACTAGTGATTGTAAAAACTTGGGACTCCAATATGGCACTTGGTCAAATTTGACATCGTGCTGGATAGAGAGTGAGTCGTCTCTGTAAGAGAAAGGGTGGATTTCATAACCAGCAAGAAAGCAGGGCCAGGAATAGAATGTTTCTTGTGGAATCCTGGATACTTGCACAGAGAATTCGGTCACAGCAGAGGCAGCAGAGGAGGGGCAGAGGAGCAGCAGCAGCGTAACTTAAAGCCAAACACTTGGTTGTGGAGTAGGGTAGCTCTGGGCACTCACTGAGTTAGAACTGAGCATCTAGAAGCTGAGCCTTACATCAGAGTGCTGTGCCATTTGGGAATTTATCAGCAATCACAAAAGAGCTTTGTAACATTGCCCATACAGGGCAGAAGCCAATATGCCACATGATGGAGGAATCAAGCAGTAGAAAGAAGCTAGTCGGCAGGCATGGCTAGAAAGAGGCTGTCCTGATCAAAGAATTGTGTCCTTGAGTATTTCTGATCCTGAATGGTAACTTACTAGAATCCCTAAGAAAGTCCATAATCAAGAGTATGTTTTTTCAAATTCTGTGTCACCATTGCAAATGAAGTAGCGATTGATATCGGAGAGATCGTTAGTGGCAGAATTGGAGAATAAGGTTGGAAAGTAGAGGCATGTCTGATTTTCACCTTGCAAGAATGAATCTTACGCTGATGAGTTTGACTTCCTTCCCCTTGTGAAGTCAAAAGAGGTCAAACTTGTCCCCCAAACCAGTTTTGCATTGAGATGTAATTGAAAAACTGGACCTCTGCTTTCACGCATTTAACAGTTTCTACATTTACCAAATTCTTGACCCCTGCCATCACGAGCTAATCACTCTTTTATTTTCTATAGGCATAGATTAGTTTTAATTTCTTTGAAATGTACCTACATGGAGTCATATAAAATGAACACTTTTTGTGTCATTTCTTTCACATATAATTACATGAAATGTGCCTACATGGAGTCATATCAAATGAACTTTTTGTGTAGTTTCTTTCACATATAATTATTTTGAAGTTCATCAAGGCTTTTCATTTTTGTTGTATGTTGTCTAGTTGATTCTGACTTACAGCACTTTCTGATAGAGAAGAACTGTCACATAGCATTTTCTAGACTGCAATATTTATAGGAAAGTATTATGATACTGTCTACATGTTTGATTTCTTATCTAAACAAAGGTCAGGAGATTGAAGTCATCTTTCACTTTGATATAGCATTTTTATGAATCATTTTATTGGGGGCTCATACAACTCCCATCACAGTCCATACATACATCAATTGTATGCAGGACACATTTACATGCTTATACTATCATCACTCTCAAAATATCCTCCCTCTATCCAGGCCCCCAGTATCAGCTCCCTATATTTCCCTTTCTCCCCCCATCCCCATGAACCCTTAGTAATTTACAAATTGTTATTATTTTCATACTGTACACTGTCCGATGTGTCCCAATACTCACTTCCCTGTTGCCCATGTTCCAGAGAGGAGACTACATGTAGATCCCCTTTCTATTCTACCATCCCTCCACCCTCCTGGTATTACCACTCCTATTACTAGTCTTGAGGGATCATCTATCCTAAATTTCCCATGTTTCCAACTTCACTGTACATTTCCTGTTCTATCTGGATTTATGTGGTAGAATTGGGATCATGATAGTGGGTAGGAGTCAGCATGGGAACTAGAGGAAGGTTGCATATTGCTACTACCCTGTATCTTAACTGGCTCATCTCCTCCCTGTAACCCCTCTGCAAGAGGATGTCACTTCACCTATTGATGGGCCTTGGGTCCCCAATCTGTACTCTCCCTCATCAATAATGATATAATTTTAGCACTTTGATGTCTGACACCGAATCCCTTCACCACCTCATGATCACACAGGCTGGTGTGCTACTTCCATGTGGGCTTTATTGCTTCTGAGTTGAATGGTCGCTTGTTTACTCAAGTCTTTAAGACCCCAGATGCTATATCTTTTGATAGCCAGGCACCATCCACTTTCTTCACATTAGCTTATGCACACATTTTTCTTCAGCGAACATATCAGGAAAGTTATGCCCACAAAGTTATGCACTTTAGTTCTTGAACCTGATATCTAATCCCTTTGACACCTCGTGATCCCACAAGCTGGTGTGCTTTGTCCATGTGGGCTTTGTTGCTTCTGAGCTAGATGGCTGCTTCTTTACTTTCAAGCCTTTAAGACCCCAGACGCTACCTCTTTTGATAGCCAGCACCATCAGCTTTCTTCACCACCTTTGCTTATGCACACACTTGTCTTCAGTGATCGTGTTGGAAAGGTGAGCATCTTGGAATACCAATTTAATAGAAAAAAAAGTGTTCTTGCACCGAGGAAGTACTTGAGTGGAGGTCCAATGCCCGTCTGCTGTCCTACTACTAACTCTATAAGTATACATGCTGATCTATTTCACCATCACCACTTATAAATGTATGCACCTATGTACATACCTGTATAGCCTCTATAAATGCACATTATTCCCCAGTTCCTTCCTCTATTTCCATTTGCTTCCCTCTTGTCCCACTATCATGCTCAATCTCCATTTGGGTTTCAGTAATTTCTCTCTGTTATGTTAGTCTTAATCAATCCCTATCGAACTTCTCTCACCCACCTTGTCGCTGATTTTGCATCAATTGTTATTCCCTTCTTTCCTGGGCTGGTTGACATCACCTCCATTCCCCTACTTACCCCCTCCCATGTCCCCTACCCTCTAGTACGATATTGAATAAAAGTTGGGAAAAGGGACATCCTTGTCTGGTCCCCTTTTTCAGTGGGATTGTGTTTGTCTTTTCTCCATTGACTATCACATTGGCTGTTGGTTGTTCATATATAGCTTGTATCGTCTTGAGGAATTTTCCTTCTATCCTTATCTTGTTGTGTGTCTTGAACAAGAATTGGTGTTGAATATTGTCGAATGCTTTTTCAGCATCAATGGATATAATCATGTTATTCTTATGATGTTTCCTATCAATATGGTGAATGATACTAATGGTCTTTCATATGTTGAACCACCCCTCCATTCCAGGTATGAACCCTACTTGGTCATGGTGAATTATTTGTTTTATATACTTTTGTATTCTATTGGCCAGTATTTTATTAAGGATTCTTGCATCAATATTCATTAGGGATATTGGTCTGTAGTTCTCAATTCTTGTGGGATCCTTGCCACATTTTAGTATCAGTGTTATACTAGCTTCATAGAAGGAGTTTGGGAATTTGCCATCTTTTTCTATGCTTTGGAAGAGCTTGTGTAGGGTTGGTGTCAGTTCTTCCCTGAATGCTTGGTAGAATTCTCCTGGAAAACCATCTGGTCCAGGTGATTTTTTTGTTGGTAGTCCCTTGATAACCTTGTCTATTTCTTCTATTGTTATGGATCTGTTGAGATTCTTGATGTCCATTTGGGGACAATCTAGGAAGAGACTGCTTTTCCAAGAATTTGTCCATGTCTTCCAAGTTGTTGAGTTCATTGGAGTATAGACCTTTGTAGTACTATGTGATTATCCTTTTGATTTCATTAGGGTCAGTTGTGATGTCCCCTCTTTCATCCCTTATTCTTGCTATTGAAATTTTCTCTCTCCTTTCTTTGGTTAAGTCTGCCAATGGTTTATCGATTTTGTTAATTCTTTCAAAGAACTAACTTTTAGCAGTGTTAATTTTTTCCATTGTTTTCTTATTTTCCCTCTCCTGAATCTCAGCCCTGATTTTTATTATTTCTTTTATTTTGCTACTAGTGGGATTATCCTGCTGGCTCTGCTCTAGTTGTTGTAAATTCTGTGTCAACGTATCAGTTATGAGGCGCTCTTCCTATTTTAGGTGTGCCTGTATTGCTATGAAACTTCCTCTTTAGACTGCCTTTGCTGTGTCCCTTACGTTTTGGTATGTCATACTTTCATTTTCATTGGTTTCTAAAAAATTTCTATTTCATCTCTGATCTGGGTCAGTACACATTCCTTTTGCAATAGAGAATTTTTCATTCTCCAACTGTTTTCTCTAGCTCTCCTCACCTTCCTTTTGTTGATTTCCAATTTTATGGCAGAGTTGCCTGAGAGTGAGGTCTGTATGATATCAATGTGCTTAAATTTATGTAGATTCGCCTTATGTCCCAGCATGTGGTCTATCTTCAAAAAAGATCCATGTGGGGATGAATAGAATGTGAAATGTCTTTTATTTGGATGAAAAACTCTGTAGATATCTACCAAATCAAATTGTCTAATTGTAGTGTTTAGATTTGTCGCCCTCTTGCTGAGTTTCTTTCCCTGTGATCTGTCTTTCTCAGAGAGTGGTGTGTTGAAGTCACCCATGGTAATTGTTGAGACTGTAATTTTTTTTTCATTATATGAAGTGTCTAGTTTACATATTCTGTGGATCTCTCATTCTGTTTGTGGTCCACTCTTGCCTTTCTTCCATCTCTGAGCCACAGTTATCTTGGGTGCTGTTATCCCTTTGATAGTCTCTGGGTAGATTCGTTCTGTGTGTGTTCGGTGGTAGTTGTTGTTCTTCTCCCAGTGGGTCGGTGAGAATCTTTTGTAGGGCTGGGTTCCTTTTGGCATATTCTCTGAGATTTTCCTTGTCTGGAAAGACTCTTATTTTCCATCAATTTTGAAAGATAATTTGACTGGATAAAGTATTCTTGGGTTTGCATGACTTTCCTGCAATTTTCGGAATATGCTGCTCCATTCTCTCCTCTTCTTCATAGTTTCCATTGATAGGTCTGAGCATATTCTTATCTGTTTGCCTTTGTATGTGATTTCTCATTTTTCACTAGCTGCTCTCATAGTTTTCTCTTTTTCCTAATAATTAGACAGTTTAACAACTATATGCCTTGGGGTTTTCTTCTTGGGGTTTAGTCTAGCTGGTGTTCTTTCCGCCTCCTGTATGGTTATATGGTTTTCGTTCATTAAGCTAGGGAAGTTTTCCTCTAAGCATTCCCTCACTATTTTGGTTGTTGATTTTCTTGATGCCTCATCCTCCTGCAGACTGATAATTCTAATGTTGTTTCATTTCATAGTATCAGCAAGACTTCTAAAATTTTATTCTGCTTCTCTCATAGACTTGTTAGATTTTTTTCTCTCATTTATTAGTTTCTACTTGCGAGTCCTCTAGGTCACTTGTCCTGTTCTCTGTCTCCTCCATTCTCTGAGTAAAATCTGAGAGCTTACTATTAGTTTTTGTTAGCTCACTCCTTAGTTCTTGGATGTCCCTTTGGTGCGTGGCCTTTATCTCCCGTATCAATTCTTCTTTCTTCTTTAATGCGTCTCTTAAGAGCTGCATACGTGTTAGTAACATCTTGAAGATTTCTTTCTGTGGTTGGTCAATCTCCGAATTTTCTATGACTGCTGTTAGGTCCAGCTGGTCTTCTTGCATCAGATTTAGTTTCTCTTTTCTTGATATTGTGGAAGCAGCTAGCTGTTTTTTGTTTGATTTATTTGAATTAGGTGGCATTTTCCTTTGTGTTTTGTGGCCCTGGAGTCTCTCTTTGGGAGGCTGGTCTTGTAGCCTCAAGAACTGTTTGCAGCTGGACCATTGCAGATCTGATGTAAGGTGTTGGTCTAGTGCAGGGGGGTGGGTTGGGGGTTGGGTGATCTGTTCCTGACTAGGGGCACTTGCCACAGATAGGTGGGAAAAACTCCTCTGGCACCCTGTGGTGGGGAGGACTGGCTGGCTGTTTGCCTAGGGGACAATGCAATGGGGACCTCTCTGCAGCAGGTAATGGGTGTGCGCCCTGAACTGGCAATGTCTGTGGGGACTGCCAGCGACCATGGGGAATGCGGGCGTTCCTTTCTCTCCTGTTAGGAAGTGTGGCCCAGGTGGCGGGCCGCGGGCTTAGGGGATGGGTTGATCTTATCCTGAGCAATGGTGGCACCCTTAAGACGCACCTGGGC
>PVJH01026723.1:0-29658 GCA_004026705.1 Nesogale talazaci
GGCCTTGGTCGAGCTCCCGCGGGCCTCCGGGGCCCGTCTGCCGGACACTGCCCTGCTCCCCGCCCTCGGAGTCCAGACCCGCTCCCAAGCCAGAAACCTCATCAGGGGAGCTCATGTCGCTGAGGCCAGCAGACGATCGCCCTCCTTCCGCAGGAGAGCCGAGGGGAGAGAATCCCAAGCGGTCCGTTCCCTTCTGAGATGGCAAGAGTCGCGCGAGAACTGTTACAACAAAGCACGCTCGCTCGGACTCTGAGCCTTCGTTTGAAACGCACGTCAAGGTGGCGTCACGTGTGCTCTTCTCAGCCAATCAGAGGATCCCCTTGTTGGGTTGCCCCCTAGCGGCTGTAAACCAATAAGGACGAAGGTATTGAGTATTGAAAGTATTCGCAAGACTAGCTTCCAAACCACGACTTAGGAGGCCAAAGGAAAACAGGCGAAGGAAGCCCACACTTGAAGGTCAGGAATTGGCAATTATCTTTGGAGGGTCTGACTTGTTTAGGATTATTTAGACTTCCTTTTCTGATCACCTTTGGGTTTCTTCTCTCGATGGGTCTCACATCATTCTTAGGTGTGTTAGGATTCTCTAGAGCAACAAAACCAGGACACTCTTGAATACACACACGCAAACACACATACAGCTATATATAGCATAAAAGATTATAACAGCTAATTAGTCCACACAGCCATGCAGTACAGGGGGTTCAAAACAACCCACTTCCGTGGTAGATTTATTGTCCCATCCCGGCAATACACATTGCTATCGCTCCTTCCTCTTCTAGTTGGGTACCATATGTAGCCCTGGATTTGATATGTCCCCTGTCGTTCTACCTGGGCCCCACCCCAGGATGTCTGTATACAGTAGCTTTTCCCCTTATGCCCCTTTTGCATTTTTTAAAGCTTACCTCAGCAGACTCATGCTGTACCTTTCCTTTTGAGTTTGGCTTTCTTTACGTAGCATAATTTCCTCCAGTTCTTCCCATGTGGCGATAATGCTTCATGAGTTGATCACTGCTTCATTGTACTCCATTGTATGTATGGTACCACAGTTTATTAATCCATTCATCATTTGAAGGAAATTTGGGTTGTTTACAACTCCTTGCAATTATGAACTGTGCTGCGCTGAACATTGGAGTACAGATGCCTGACTGTGGTTTGTTTCTTACCTCTTAGAGGAATTGCTGGGTCATATGGCAGCTCACTTACCAAGTCATCTTCAGCAATAGTCAGTGAATTCTTGGAGGAATACTCCCTCAGCTTAATTAATTAAAATCAGACAACTATTCAGGAGCCTGAAAGAATATCAATCAGACTGAATCCCAAGAAGAAGTCACTAAGGCGCATAATAGTTAAACTATCCAACTTTGAGGAAAAGGAGAAAATTATGAGAGCATTCTGCCAAAAATAAGCAATCACATCTAAAAGTTCCCAAATAAAAATATGCTCAGACCTATCAGTGGACACTATGAAGTAAAGGAGAGAATGGAATAGCATATTCCAACAATTGAAGGAAAATAGCTCAAATCCAAGAATACTCTAACCAGCCAAATTATCTATCAAGATATACAGAGAACTAAGAGTTTTCCCAAACAAGGAAAAACTCAGAGAATACTTCAAAAGGAACCCAGCCCTACAAAAGATCCATGCTGACCCAGTATGGGCAGACGAAAAGCATTCACCAAGCATAAATAAGAAACTGCCAAATAGAACAACCTCGCTGAGAGGATAACAAAGAAAAAAGCAGCCCCCAAGATAGCATTGACTCAAAGGTGGAAAGAAGTCAAGAATGATGCACACTCATACAAAATGCACTGATAAGAAAAGGGAGGTAGGAAAATAACCAACACAAAAGGTATAAGATGACATAGAGTCCACACATGGAGGTAATAGCCCTGAATATCAATGGACTGAACTCAGACATTTAAAAAATGACACAGACTGGCTTAGAAAACACAACCCACCAATCTGCTCCTTAGAAGAGACACAGTTCAAGACTAAAGACAAAAAATAGGCTGACAATCATAGGCTGGAGAAAAACATACCAAGCAAACAGCAATTTTTTAAAAAGCAGGGCTTGCTATCCTAATCTCGGATAAAATTAACCTCAAAGTGCAAATTATAAAAACAAACCAGGGCTGAGTCCCGGTGGCGTAAGTGTTTGAATGTGGGACCGCAACCCGTGGGCTTGGTGGTTCAAATCTAGCGGTGGTTCTCAGGAGCAGCACTGGGTAGCACCCATGACCACCAGAGTCAGTGATGCCCCCCTCCAAAAAATAAAAAGAAACTAGGTGGGGCACTATGTAATGCTCAAGGGAACAGGAGACAAAGAACCACTAAGCATTTTAAACATATATTCACCAAATGAGAGACACGCTGAATATGTCAACCAAACACTCCATAGGAAGAAATAAGAAATCACAGCCCAACAATTATAGTGTATGACTTCAATACAGCACTCTCTGAGTAAGATAGGTCACAGGGTAAGAAGCTCAACAAGGAGGCTAGAGATCTAAACACTACAATTAGATAATATGACCTTATAGATACTTATAGAGCTTTTCATCCAAATACAAAAAAGTTCACATTCTTTTCAAGTCCACTTGGCACATATTCAAAGATAGACCACATGCTGGGGCATAAGGCAAATCTACATAAATTTTAGCACATGGATATCATACAGCATTCTCTCTCTGGCCACTGTGCCATAAGGCCAGAAATCAATAAAAGGAAGATGAAGAAAACAAGAAAAATAATTGAAGGAGGAATAAATCTCTATTGCAAAAGTAGTGTGTACTGGCCCAGATCAGAGATGATTTTAGGAAATTTCTAGAAGCCAACGAGAATGAAAAGAGGACATACTAAAACTTATAGGACACAACAAAGGCAGTTATCAGAGGAAGTTTCATAGCAATACATGCACACCTTAAACAGAAAGAGAGAATCATGATTGATATGCTGGCACAAAATTTGCAAATAGAGCAGTGTCAGCAGGGCAACCCTACTAAAAGCAAAAAAAAAAAGAAATAGTAAACATCAGGGATTCAGGAGAGAGAAAATAAGAAAACTATGGGGAGAAACAATGATTCTAGAAGTTGGTTTTTGAAAGGAAAAACAGAATTGACAGACAGTTGACAACCCTAGCCAAAGAAAGGAACAAATGTTAATAGATGGAAAGAAAGAGGGGAGGATACAAAGGACCCTAATGAAATAAAAATAATAATTGCACAGTACTACGAAGGACTGTACTCTAATGAATTAACCAACTTGGAAGACATGGACAATTTCTTGAAAAATAATCCCTCTCTAGACTATCCCCGATGGACGTCAAGAATCTCAACAGACCCATAGCAATAGAAGAGAAAGCAAGATTATCAATGGATTACCAACAACAACAACAAAAAACATCCTAAGTCAGATGGCTTTACAGGAGAATTCTACCAAGCATTCAGGGGAGAACTGATACCAATTCTATACGAACTCTTCCAGAACATAGAAAAAGACAACAAACTCCTGAATTCCTTCTATGAAACTAGTATAACTCTGATACTTAAACGGGGCAAGGATCCCACAAGAGTCGAGAACTACAGACCAATATCCCTAATGAACATTGATGCAAAAATCCTAAAAAGTACTGGCCATAAGAATACAGAAGTGACTGAGCCCCAGTGGTTGTGTGCGGGACTGCGGCCCACTGGATTGGTGGTTCAAATCCAGCAGCAGTTCTCCAGGAGCAAGGCTGGGCCTCCTACTCCCAGCAGAGGGCAGTGATGCCAAAAAACAAACCAAAAAACAAAAGAATACAGAAGTATATAAAATGAACAATTCACCATGAACAAGTGGGATTCATACCTGGGAATGCAGGGATGATTCAACATAAGAAAGATCATCAGTGTAATTTGCCACACCGGCATTAAAAAAAAACCTATAAGAACCACATGATAATATCTATAGATGCAGGAAAAGCATTCAACAACATTGAACACCAATCCTTGTTTAAGACACTTGAGAAGATAGGAATGGAAGGAAAATTCCTTAAGACAATGCAAGCTACAGTTTGTACGAAAAACCAACAGTCAACGTGGTAGTTGATGGAGAACAGATGAAGACAATCACACTGTAAAAGGGCACCAGGCAAGGGTGCCCCTTGTCCCAACTCTTATTTAACATTATACTGGAGGTCCTGTTTAATAGCATAAAGCAAGGAAAAGTCATCAAAAGTATTTGCTTGAGGAAGGAAGAGGTAAAATTATAGTTATTCACAGATGATATGGTTTATATATGAAAAACCCCAAAGCTCCACAAGGGGAGTACTGGAAACAATAGAGGAGTATGGCGGAGTGGTAGGATACAAGATCAGCAATCAGAAATCTATCGGACTGCTATACACCCCAGACAAGACCACAGAAGAGGAGATTAAAAGGTGGTCCCTTCATAATAGCCAAGCACAAATTGAAATATCTGGGGATATACCTGACTAAAAGAACAAAAGATCTATATGAGGAAAATGACAGAACACTATTTCAAGAAAACAAGAGTGACCTCAATAAATGGAAGAATATCCCATGCTAGTGGCTGGAAGACTCAATATAATAAAGATGGCAGTTCTGCCCAAGTCACTATATAAGTTCAATGCAATCCCAATACAATTAAACTTATCTTTCTTCAAAGAAAGGGAAAAACTGATTACAAAGTTCATATGGAGGGGATAAAAGCCCAGAATTAGCAGAGTATTCCTTAAGAAGGACAGATTAGGAGGGCTTGCTTTACTGGACTTTAGCACATATTATAAAACCATAGTGGTCAAAACCACATGGCATTAGTATAATGACAAATACTGAGACGAATGGGAATGGAGAAATAAAATTATCAGCATACAGACAACTGATCTTTGATAAGGGCCCCAAAAATATCACATGGGAAGCAGATGCCCTGTTCAACAAATGGTGCTGAAAAAAAATGGATATCTACCTGCAGAAGTATGAATGAAGAATGAAGAAGAATGAAGTGAGACATTTATCTCAACCCACGCACAAGAATAAATTCAAGGTGAATCAAAAACCTCAAGGTAAAACCCAAAAGTATTCGGGCCATCAATGAGGGAATTGGGACCAATCTGAGAACTTCGGCACAAGGAATACATCGGCTATCAGAAAGAGGGAAAGACACAAATAAAGAGGAGGCCCAAATTGATAAGTGGCATACACTGAAGATAAATCACCTGTGTACCTCGAATGAATTCACCAAGATGGTAATAAGAGAGTCCACAGAGTAGGGCAATACCTTTAGCAATGTATATCAGACAAAGGCCTTATTACTAAAAGCTACAATACCCTGATAGCTTCCAAAAAGAGCAAAACTAACTGACCACTGAGGAGGTGGCCAAAGGACCTGAAGAGAAGTTTCACAGAGGCAGAAATCTGGATGGCCAACAAATATATGAGAAAATTTTCCCAATCATTAGCCATAAGAGAAATGCAAATCTAAAGAACAATGAGATGACATCTAACACCCTCAAAGATATCCCAATTTAAAAAATCAGAAAGCAGCAAGTGTTGGAGGGACTGTGGGGAAACAGGAACTCTCATCCACTGCTGCTGGACCTCTCGGAATGTACAGTCACCATGGAAATCCATTTGGTGATATCTAAAACAGATAGAAATTGAACGACCATATGATCCAGCATTCCCTCTACTACATATATTCCCAGAAGAGGTAAGAAACAAACCATGACCAGACATCTGTGCTCCAATGTTCATTGTGGCACAGTTCACAATTGCAAGGAGTTGGAAACAACTCAAATTTTCATCAACTGAAGAATGGAATAAAAAACCGTGGTACATACATACAATGCATTGCTGAAAAGCAGAGATGACCATATGAAGCACATTGCCGCATGGGAAGAATGGAGAACATCATACTAAGTGAAGTAAGCCAAGCACAAAAGGACAATTACAACATGAGCCCACTGAGGTGAGCTTAAAAATAAAAATGCAAAATGGGCATAGGGGAAAATCTACCGTATACAAACATTACTGAGTGAAGGTCAAGGTAACATGGCAGGGGACAGACCAAATCAGGGATATATATGGTACCCAACTAAAAAGGAGGGGGTGGGGAGGAAAGAAAAGAAATGGATTGCAGGGGATCAGGACACGAATCCACTCAAGAGGAAGGTATTGTTTATATCTCCACAGGGAAAGAATGACCAGACTTCAACCCAGTGCTCCAAGATGTTCATGCAACATACAAACATGAAGTAGGGAACCAGGAAGGAGGTCTAAGAGGCTGGCCCCAATCCCAACTATGTGGACAGCTGCCCCTCCCCACAGAATAATTTCTTTCAGAGGACAGTAATGAAGCTGCATCTCAGGAAGAGGAACATGTCTGATCAGAGCACATGGGAGCAAATGAAGGGGGAGGAAGAGAGTGGAGCACATCATGGCCCACCAAGCCCTGAGGATGATATTCCTGTTCAGAGCAGCCAAAGCACAGAGAGGACCATAGGGATGGTCCTACCATGGGACATGACATTCCTCACTGACCCATAGCGTTACAGAAGACAACACTGGAGACAGTGTGGGAATTGCTTCCGATTTGGCCCTACCACACCGAGGCAAAACACTAAGGGAGCACAACATAACAGCAAGCGAGCAGAACAAGGAAGTCTTGAGGGAATACCAAAAATAGACTTTGGGACCAGGACATGGTACCCCATCAGACCCGACCAGAAAACACTCCTAAAGTCCAACAAACAGACCTCAAACTATCTACAGGCTTTTCATTTTTGTCATTGATTTGTTGGTGTTGTTCTTTTCTTTTCTTTTGTTGCTTTGTTTTGCTCTGTCTTGTCTTTGTGCATGTTATTACTTCCACAGGTCTATCTAAATAAAGATAGACTGAATAAACAATCTGGAGGAGAAAACAACGGCACCGGCGATTCTGGTGGGTCATGGGAGAGGGGGAGATGAGGGAAAGAAAATGGTGCTAACAAACCCAGGGACAAAGGCCCAACAAGTGATTCAAAATCAGGGGTGAGGAGGGTGTAGGAGGCCTGGTAGGGTTTCATCAAAGGTAATGTAACTTAGAGGAATAACTGAAACCAAAATGAAGGATGAGAATGAGAGTGGGACAAATGAAAGTAAAAGGAAATAGAGGAAAGAAGTAGGAGGTAAGGGGAATTTATAGGAGTTTAATTACAGGCATGTACATATGTAAATATATTTATATATGAGGGTGGGAAAATAGGTCTACGTGTATGTATTTATAGGTTTAGTATTAAGGTAGCAGATGGACATTGGGCCTCCACTCAAGTACACCCTCAATGCAAGAATACTTTGTTCTGTTAAACTGTCATTCCACGGTGCTCACCTTCCCTACACAATTGCTTAAGACAAAACAGGTGCATAAGCAAATGTGGTGAAGAAAGCTGTTAGTGCCGGGCTATCAAAAGATATAGGTTCTGGAGTCTTAATGGCTTGAAGAAAAACAAGTAGCTATCTAGTTGAGAAGCAGCAAAGCCCACATAGAAGAAGTACCCCAGCCTGTGTGATCATGAGGCATCAAAGGGGTCAGGTATCAGGCATCAAATAACAAAAAATCAAATCTTTGTGAATTGGGGGGGGGTGCAGATTGGAGACCCAAGACGCATCTGTAGGCAAGTGGAAATGCCCTTACAGAAGGGTTGTGGGGAATAGATGATCCAGTCAGGGTGCAGTGTAGCAGTGATGAAACAAACAACTTTCCTCTAGTTCCTAAATGCTTTCCCTCAAACCTTATCAGGATCCCAATTCTACCTTACAAATCCGGCTAGACCAGAGGATGTACTCTGGTACAAATAGGAACTAGAAACACAGGGAATACAGAACATATGATCCCTTCAGGACCAGTGGTGAGAAAGGCAATTCTGGGAGGGTGGTGGGGAGGTGAGGTAGAAAGGGAGTACTGATTACAAGGATCCAAATATGACCTCCTCCCAGGTGTATGGACAACAAAATAATGGATGAAGCAAGACATCAGACAGTGTAAGATATGACAAAATAGTAACAATTTATAAATTATCAAGGGTTCATGAGGGAGGGGGATTGAGGATGGAGGGGAAAAAGAGGAGCTTAAGTAGAAAACAAATGTTTTGAGAATGAGGATGGCAACAAATGTACAAATATGCCTGACACAATGAATGTATATATGGACTGTGATTACAGTTGCATGAGCCGCCAATGTTTAAAAAAATTGTTAGAAAATGATGATAGTAATATATGCACAAATATACTTGATAGAGTTGATGTATAGAATGTTTTAAGTGCAGAAAGCACCCCTAATTAAATGATTTCTTAAAAAAAGATGGAATCTACCTCCATGTTCTAAAGTCAAACCCAAATCCATTGCCATAGAGTGGATTCTGAATCTTATTGATTCTGAATTATCGTAACCTTATATCATAACCTTATACTTCCTCATGAAAGTAGACTGTCAAACCGAGTAATTGGTGGGTTCAAACTGCCAACCTTCAGGTTAACAGTGAAACTTTTATCCAGTGTGCTGCTCTTAACCAATGTGCTAACAGTTTCTTCTTGCCTTCTCTCAAATATACATAAACATTGACATTGTAGTGACTAGGAAGAGCAAAGTTAACTTTCTCTTTGACAATACTCTACCATCTTTTTGTTTTTGTTTTTGTTTGGAGGGGGCATCACTGCCCTCTGGTGGTGGGAGTAGGAGGCCCAGCTTTTGCTCCTGTGGAGCCACTGCTGGAATTGAACCTCCATCCCAATGGGCCGCAGTCCTGCGCACAACCACTATGCCACCGGGGATAAGCCTACTCTACCATCTTGAGACTTACCATGGGACTCCCTGGCTTTTTGTCCTGACACTCAAGAAAGATGCCTTCATTACATATTTTAAATATATAACCAGTGAGTGGGAGGGTGTTCATGTCTCATATACTAGAATTCTGTTAGGTACTTGTTCTAAGTGTCTATACTAAGAAAAAAACTAGTAAGAATTGACAACTGCTAGATTGAGTCTTTTTTAATGTTGTTCACCCTTGGAGTGTTCATGCTTGATTCTGCAGTTAACTCCACGAGTATACACTCCTTAGATAAGCAGTACAGTAACCCAAAGAAAATTAATTGGCAGCATTTGAATTGGAATAGTGCTTACATTCAATCAACAGCACAGCTAATATCGATGATACACTCTGAAAAGAGCAAGACCCTATCAATGCCATAAGATTTAATAGGAGAGAAAAGATTTCTGGCCAGAAGACAGCAGAAGCTTCACAGAGCTGGGGAAGTGTCTCATTCCAAAAATGAGCCTTCAGGAGTGAACTGGAAACTTTGCAAAGCCTCTAATCACTTCTTAGGGCACTAGGCATTTAAGCCAAAGATTAAGCCAATTCCTTTCACCTAAACTCAATGCATTAGGCACACAGGGTAAACCCTTCATGAATCTCACAAGGAAATAAACGTTGATGGTGTTTCAGTTTTGAACCTGACTACCCCAGGCTGAAAGTAGGGGAATTTACTTTAGATATTTTGAAAGAAGCTAAAGGAGACTTCAGGAGAAGGTAGACAGATCTTTTTCACTTCTTTATCCTCATGTGGATCCTTTCTTCACTACTAGACCTCTCACTATGCTGTCTCCCCCTTTCTCTCTCTTTACCTTGTTGGCACAGATCTATCATTTTAAAAATCAAATAGTGTTGTGGCCAATGGATAATTTTATCTTAACATAGTCACTTGCTCAGGAAAGATCATATCAAGCCATTTCCTAACTATTCTACTCATAGCTTAACATCTACCACTCTTCTCCTCATAAATCCCTATAGCCAAAAAAAAGTCCCCTTCCACTTGTCTGTCACTGTCATATTTTGATGGTTTGTGTGTTGCTGTGATGTTTGCTGCAAAGTAGGTCACTGATATTTTAAATTCCAGCAGGATCACCCAAAGCGAGCAAGTTCAGAGAAGCATCTAGACTAATAACAAACTATGAAGAAAGAACCAGCTGTCTGCTTCAGAAGAACTATTCACTGAAAACCCTATGTATAGAATTGAAACATTTTCAGACACTAAAGGCCTAATGTATGGAACCAGAGCATTTCAAAGACAGTGTCAGAGGATGGGCCCTTTGGGTCTGAAGGCACTAGAAATGTGACTGAGGAGTAGCTACCTTCTCAAAGCAAAGTCAACTATGGTTCTCTGAAAGAAGTAAAGCCTCTGGGAGTAGAGTCTTTGGGACCTTCATTTGCTGGTGGAGCACAACTCAACTCAAAATGAGAGGAAACTGCTGCAAAAATCTATTACTAATTAGAACTTGAACTTTACAAAGTATGAATTTAAGAAAATTGGAAGCTATCAAAAGTAAAATGTGTAAAAATCAATAACCTAGGCACTAGTGACCTGAAATGGACTGGTATTGGCCATTTTGAATGCAGACAAGGGAGGTCAGAGTGGGGACCCAATGCCCATTTATAGACAATTGAACATCTCCTCATAGAAAGGTCACAAGGAAGGGATTAGCCAGCCAGGGTGCAGTATAACACAGATAAAACACACAAAATTCCTCTAATTTCTTAATGCTTCCTCCATGCCTCCCCTCCCCCCAATAACATGACCCCAGTTCTACCTTATGAATCTGGCTAGACCAGAGCATGTATACTGGTACAGACACAGCTGTTCACACACACAATACAGACAGATAAGCCCCTCAGGAATAATAATGGAAGTAGAGATATCATGATGGTAGGGGTAAGGGGGGGAAGGGAAGAAAGGGGGAACAGATTACAATAATCAACCCCTCTCCCAAGTGGGGACAAGCAACAGAAACATGGGTGAAGTGAGACAGTGGGCAGTGTAAGATATGAAAATAATAATTTTTCATTTATCATGGAGTCACAAGTTGGGAGGGTGCAGGAAGGAGAGAAAAAAGAGAAGCTGATACCAAAGGTTCAAGTAGAAAGAAAATGTACATATGTAAATATATTAATGTATAATGAAATTTATAAAGGTCAATTACATGTATTAATACGTTAAGTATTAAGATAGCAGTCAGACTCTGGATCTCTACCCAAGGCCTAGCTGAACAAAATAACACTTTATCTAATAAGCTGGCATTCTTTGATACTCATCTTCCTGACACAATCGCTGAAGACAAAATGGGTGCAACCAAATGTGCTGAAGAGAGTGGATGGTGTCCACCTCTCAAAAGATATAGTATCTCGTGTCTTACAAGCTTGAAGTTAGCAGAGAATTTCTCAAGAAGAAAGACAAAGTGGGAGGGCTTGCTCCACCTGAATTTATCACACGTGATACAGCCACAGTAATCAAAACAGAGTGATACTGGTATAACAACAAATATTCAGAGAAGTATATCCAGAAATAAAAACATCAGCATATAGGCAACTGATTTAAGGGTCAAAAAATTTCAATTGGGAAGCAAATGCCTTCTTCAATAAATGGGGTTGGAAAAATGGATATCTACCTGCAGAAAAATGAAGCAAGACCTTTATCTCACTCCATGCACAAGAATAAACTCAAAGTGGATCACAAACCTGGAGGTAAAAGCAAATATTCAGACCATTGATGAAGGAATTGGGACAAACCTGAGAACCTTGGCATAGGCTATCAGAAATAGGGAAGGATACAAAAACAGAGGACTCACAAATTGACAAGTTGGAGATAGTTAAGATAAATTACCTGTAGATAAATACATCGAAAGAATTCACCAAGCGAGTAATAAGATAGCCCACCAACTGGGAAAACAACTTTAGTAATGCCGCATCAAACAAAGGACTTATTACTAAAATCTACAAAAATTTGCAAGCTTAGGATAAAAGAAAAACTAACTGTGCCCTGAGGAGGTGGGCAAAAGACCTGAACAGAAGTTTCACAGAGGCAGAAATCCAAATGGCCAACAAACATATGAGAAAATGTTCCCGATCATTAGCCATCAGATATATGCAAATTAAAACAACTATGAGATAGCACCTAACACCCTCAAAGATAGCCCAATTCAAAAAATCAGAAAGCAACAAGTGTTGGAGGGACTGTGGTGAGCTAGAAATTCTCATCTACTTCTGTGGCGGTCATGTGCTTATGTTAATTTCATGATTGAGAAATAGGGTTGGAGTACGGTCTGTTTATCTGGAGATAGCCATTGAGTAGCCAATGAGGCCTCCGTATGGGCATGGCTTTCTCCTGAGACTTCTGGAAAATCTCACTATATTTCCCTCATGGAGATGAGAAGCTATCTCCCCAGTTGTTGGGAGTTAGTCTCCGAGACAACAAACTATGGACAAGACAAGATGGCAGCGTACAAGTTGTGGACAGAGCCAGAGGAGAGGCCACATGGCTTTACCCTGATGGAACCAGATCTCTGAAGCTGGAGAAGCCATGTGGAGACCCCTGGCAGCGATGAGTTGCTTCTGCCACCATTGGATGCTGTTGATGGGCCCTGAGCCCTGGAAGCGAGGTACCATGAGGGGATGCCTGCCAGCGCTGGGACTCTGCACCCACTGGTCTGTGACTTCATGAGTCGAAAGGAGATGTTATAGACTGGTAGCGGACATATGGGCTAATATCAGACTTATAACTTTGTACTGGACTGGATTGGGATGTCTTCTTAATGTCCCTTTCCTGTTATATATAAACCTTACCCTTATATCCATATTCGTGCCTAATATTTTGTTTCTGTAGTCTACCTAGACTAACATAACTTCTGTTGGACCTGTAGGTGTGTATAGCCATTATGGAAATCAATTTGTCAATATTTAAAATATGGAAATTTAAAAGATGGAAATTGAGCTACCATATGACCCAGCAATCCCCCTACGAGGCATATACCCAGAAGAGGCAAGAAGCAAACCACAGGCACACATCTGTGTTCCAATATTCATTGCGGCACAGTTCATAATTGCAAGAAGTTGTAAGCAACCCAAATTTCCATCAACAGATGATCAGATAAAGAAACTGAGGTACATACATAGAATGGAATACTATGCATCACTGAAAAGTGGTGATGGACACATGAAGTATATCGTCACATGGGAAGAACTGGAGAATATCATGCTAAGTGAAGTAAGCCTGTGCAAAAGGACAAGTACAACATGAGTCCACTGAGGTAAGCTTTAAAAATTGCAAAAGGGAAAATTGCATAGGGAAAAAGCTCCTGTATACAAAACTCCCTGGAGTGAGATCCACGTAGTATGGTAGGGGCCAGACCAAATCCAGGGTTACATATGGTAGTCAACTAAAAAGTAGGTGAGGGGGTGAGATAGCAATGTGTAGTGGTGAAACAGGGCACTAACCCACCCAAGGGGAGGGTATTATTTATATCTCCACAGGGAAAGAAGGATCAGACTTCAACCTGGTGTTCCGGCATATGAATGCAGCATGATGGCACAGGGGAGCCAGTGGAGGGGTCTCAGAGCTCAGCTCCAATCCCAACCATGTGGACAGTTGCCCCTCTCCCCAGAATAATTTACTTTAGAGGACAACATTGAAGCTGCAGCTCGGGAAGAGGGACATAACTGATCATGACGGGAGCAAATGAAGGGGAAGGAAGAGAGTGGAGCGCATACTGGTCCAGCAAGCCTTGAGGACAATATTCCCACTCAGAACAGCCAATGCACAGAGAGGACCATATGGCTGGCTCCACTATGAGACACAACATCTCTCACTAACCCATGGACAGACAGGGGACAACACTGGACAACACTGACCCCACCACACCGAGGCAAAACACTAAGGGTATAGAGAAGTGCAGTGTGGGGAGCAGAGCAGGGAGGTCCTGAGGGAGTGCCAAGGATAGACCTAGACTTTGGGGACAGGACTTGGAGCCCCATCAGACTCAACTGGAGGTCACTCCAAGAGGTCAACAAACAGACCTTGAACTAGCTACAGGTTTTTCTTTATTATTACCATTATATATTTTTTTCTGGACATTGTTTTTTCTTGTTGTAGTCATTGTTTTGTTTTCTTTTGTCATTTTGTTTTGCTATGTCTTGTTTTTTTGTGTGTGCATATTTTTATCTCTGTAGGTCTATTTAGATAAGATAGAGTGGATCCACTATCATGATCCCAATTGTACCTTACAAATCTGGCTAGACAAGAGGATGTACACTGGCACAGATAGGAACATAGGGAATCCAGAACAGTTTATTTCTTCAGGACCAGTGGTCAGAGTAGCGAAACTGGGAGGTTGGTAGGAAAGTGGAGTAGAAAAAGAGAAACTGATTATAAGGATCTACATATAACCTCTTCTCTGGGGAATTGGGTGAAGGGAGACATCAGACAGTGTAATATATGACAAAATAATAATCATTTATAAATTATCAAGGGTTCATGAGGGAGAGGAGAGAGAGGAGGAAGGGGAAAATGAAGAACTGATACCAAGGGCTTAAGTAGAAAGGAAATCCTTTGAGAATGATAATGGCAACAAATGTACAAATGTGCTTGACATACAATGGATGGATGGATGGATGGATTGTGATAAGAGCTGTATGAGCCCCCAGTAAAATGATTTTAAAAAAGAAAAGCCTGAAGTTAAAAAGCAGCCATCCAGCAGGGAAGCAAATAAGCCCACATGGAAGAAGCATATAAGCCTGTGTGATTATGAGGTATTGATGGGATAAGGTTTCAAAAAATCCCAAACAAACAGCTATATTGATGCAAACAGGGGGGTTGGAGTGGAGTCCCAAAGCTCAGCTGTAGATAATTGAATATTCCCACCCCACCCTAACAGAAGGGTTAAAAGGAAGGGATGATTCAACTAAGGTGCAGTAGAGTACCAATGAAACACACATCACTCCTCTAGTTCCTTGATACGTCCTTCCCCTCTCCCGCCTCTACCATGACCTTACAAATCTAGTTAGACTGAAGAACACACATTAGTACATATAAGAGCTCTCGACACATGGAATCCAGGACAGATGAGCCCCTCAGCAACAGTAGTAGAAGTAACAAAATCATAAGGATACGTGTATGGTCAGAGAAGTGCAAGAGAGAGAAAAGGGGAACCCATCACAAAGTTGGATATATAGCCCCTCCCAAGGGGACAAATAACAGAAGTGTGGGTAAAAGAAGACAACATACAGTGTAAGATATGAAATAATAATAACAATATATAATTGATAAATGATTGATGGGTGGGGGGGGAGGAAGAGATGCTTATACCAAGGGCTCAAATAGAAAATGTTTTGGAAATGGTGATGGCAACATAAGTACAAATATATTTGATACAATTGATGTATGGAGTGCTATAAGAGCTGTAAAAGTCCCTAATAAAATCCTCTAAAATAATTTTGTCTTGCTTGGATCCACAATCAATACTTATAGAAGCAGTGGTCAAGAGATAAAAAGGCATGTTGCATTATGTAAATCTGCTGCACAGCACCTCTTTAGAGTATTGAAAAGCAAGAATGTTACTTTCACACAACATGCTCCAAAGGCTGCACCAGATAGATCTGATGCAGAAACCCCACTAGGCAAAATGGTCTCTACCTCAAAACACACTTGTAACCTGAGAACTTCGAAATAAAAATTCACAGTGTTTGAAAAAGTAGAAGTCAGATATATAAAGATTATTAAACTGTTCATTGGGGGACAATCATCAAGTGACTACATCCATGCCCTGTTTGCTATATTAAGAAGTACACTTCTTCTTAGAGAAGGCTATGGGTGACAGTGGGAGCCCAAGATACATTTGTGAGATCTACATAGAAAATAAACCTTCAGCGATATATCCATAATAGAGGTATGAGAAGAATCTGGCTATCAAACAAAGTGCATGGGTGAGATGACTGTAGGAGATCAAAATTATAAACCTGACTTGAATGGTTGAAACTTTGTTACTTGATCCCCTTTTGATGCATGTTGGGCCTTATGGTTTTCGTCATTTTCCTGGGGGGGGGTAGTTGCTTTGTTTTTGTTCATACTGGGGTTAATCTCAAGTATATACTGTCATTGGGAGTAACCCTCTCGAATTTTTGTGATATGTTTTCCTGTTTTTCAGTCTATGAAACCTAGGACTGATGAACCTATAGAGACAGCAAGAAGAGTAAGGATTTCTAAGGGTACAGCAAGGGAGAGTGGAGGATAAAAGGGAACTGATGTTAAGGAGTTCAAGAAGGAAGAAAATGTTTTGAAACTGATTGTGTTAGCAGTTGTATAACACTGCTTGATGTGCTTGAACTATGAAACGGTATATCAGAATCAGCTCCCAATAAGATGTTTGCTTTTAATAAAAGAAAAGAATGTTACTTTGAGGACTAAGGTATGTCCGACCTAACACATGGTATTTTTTTCTGGTTTATAGGAGCTTTATTCACAATAGCCAGAAACCACATTCACAAGTTACAGTAAAATGGAAGACGAGTCAGCAGCATAACAGACTGAACCACTCTTACCTACAACAACGTGGGCAAAACACACAATCACCACGTTGTTAAAAGAGGCCAGTTATCAAAGAGTGTGCCTTGTATATGAAGTTTCCCAACAGGCTAAATCTAATCTATGAAGAGAGGAATCATGGTAGTGGCTCTCTGGGAAGCACAGTAAAGGAATGAGTAAAAGGAGCATATAATAGAACTTTGGGGTGATTAAAAAATGATCACTATCTTGAATGAGTGTAATTACATGAGTGCACTCAGGGAGTTTCAAAAGTTCCTAGAGAAAAGGAATTCAAAGATAAGGAAGTCTTTCTATTTTTTGGAATATATATGCAAATATATGTCAATATTCAATAAAATTGTCGATGTCAATAAAATTGGGTTTAAAAGTCACATCTGATCTCTTACTTCCCAACAATGTCAAGGATACTAGCTAATGTACAGTGTAATGTTTTATAGAAAAGCTGAAAATATGCTAGTGATAACACTTTTAGTCTAAATCAAATGCTTAAATTGAAATTTAAGCCAAAAGTATTCACCCAGTTACCTGGAAACAAGGATAGTTTTATTCTAAAACAATGCTCTGTGGTTCCCAGTAATGAGAGAAATGGCATGTTTTTTCTTAGGATAACCTCCTATCAAGAACAATGTCTCATATGACCACATATGATATGAATACAACTTCATGTTAAAAATCACGATTTTCCTCTGATCAAATATTTTCTCTGCCTATCCGCAATCTTTGAGGTAGTTATTTCAGTATTGAAACCCTCTTTTAGTAACATGAGTGAACTCATCTCTGAACTATTCCCATCTGCTTTTCTGAACAAACATTCCTCTCTAAGGATGTAAGAGAACTACTTCAGAAATGAGTAATCCACTGCCAGGGAACCAATCTAACACACAGCGCCCTACATAGGATATCAAGGCTGTAAATCTTCCTCCTGAGGAGTTCTGATGGTTTTGAACCACCAACCTTGTTTTAGAAGTCCAATGGTTTATTGCCTGTCATCACCACCAAAACTCCTTTCACACTTGAACAGCTATGCTTATTTTTTTCCTTCCTCTGTGCATTGACATCGTGGGTTTTCCTGTGTCCTGGTTTTGTTTTTCTTCCCCCTGTATATTTGAAGTATCCAGTTTTGTCTTGTGGATTTGAACCTGCTGCAGATGTCACATCTAAATTCTTGAACGGATTTTTATCATCTGTGTCACCTCCTCCTCTTCTCGTCTCTCCCTCCAGGCCACCAGTGCAGCCCAGCAGGCGACGCGCTGACACACATGGTATTTTCAATCCACTCATATGCATCTGAATGTTGGACGTTGAGTATGGGAGACTGAAGTAGAATTAAAGGGTTTGAATTGTAGTGCTGGTGAAGAACAACTGAAAATACTATGGACTGCCAAAAGGACAAACAAATCTCTCTTGGAAGAAGGATTGGCCAGAGTACTCCTTACAGCCATGCATACTTTGGACATGTTGTCAAGAGAGAGACATGATGTCAAGAAGGACATCAAGTTTGGTATAGGGGCAGTGAAAAAAGGAAGCGCTTCAAGCAGATGGATTGACACAGTTGCTGAACAATGCTCTCAAGCACCAGAAGAATGGTGAAGATGGAGCAGAACTAGACAGTGTTTTGTCTTAACAACACGAGCAATTTTAAAGTAGTAAGACACAGGATGATGTGTCTTTGGATGTGTTTGATATTAAGCCTCTATGATATTTGATTGGAGGTTGGGTTTTGTGATTAATTAGCAAAAAATGCTGAACTTTTTTTTACTACTTCCAAACAGTGAATTTTATTTTTAATGCTGATTTTCTAAAGTCCAAGAGACCAGTTACATCAAGAATATATTAAAGGCTAGTGACATTGGAACATATTTTTAATTAACATGCCCCATTCTAAGACAATATCCAAACAATGCCAGAACATCTACTTGTGAAGGAAGTTTTGACTACATGTACCTAGAGCCCATATCTGATAAGTGGAATTAGTTCCATCAGACATCATCCAAAATTTTTAAATGGTTATTTTGTAATTTGTTAATCTAACAAAGTTAACTTGAGATCTCTGAGGGAAAGTGAACAGAAACTATTTTCAGAAAGAAATTTTAATACTCATTCTTGGTCATTTGTCTCATGCCAAGCACAAAATTTCTTATTCTATATTTAACATGAAAACTTGGATTTTAAAAAGTAGGTATCATATATTAAAATAAAATCAAAGGAAAATCTAACCAATGTTTACATTTTGACAAAAAAAAGCGAAGAATGGAAAAAGGAAACAACAAAAAACCCCACAAACAAGTGATAATGGCAACAAGCACACAAATGTGGTCTGTATGCAATTGATGTATATATTGATTGTGATGGGAGTTGTATGAACCCCAATAAATTATTTATAAAGAAAAAAAGGAGGGGGAAAGAGAGTTTATATCAAGGGCTCAAGCAGAAAATATTTGTAAATGAAGATGGCAACATGTGCACAAATATGCTTGATACGAATGATGTATGGAATGTTATGAGCGGTAAGAGCCCCAATAAAATCACTGGGGGAAAGAAGAAGCCGTGAGGGATGGGAATGAGCTGTTTACCAAACTCAGTACTGGAAAGATGGTGACAGCCGAGCAAAATGATCCACCTGACTTGCTCTCCTTCTGATACACTTTGGGCTAGATCTGATTTTCAATATTTTTTGTGTTCTTGTAATTTGTATTTTTCATAAAGGAGTTTTTCACAGATGTATCTTGCTTCTTGAATCTTTGTTACATCTTTGCCCATGTGCTCATATATGAAACCCAGGATGGATGAAGCTATAGAGAAATAACCAGAATAAGCTTTCCTGCAGGAAAGGACAGGGGACATGGGGGTGGTGGGGGGAAGCTGATATCAAGGAGTTCAAGAAGGTAGAAAAATTTTTGAAACTGATTGTGTTAGAAATTGATGTGATTGAACTATGGAATGATATGATACTTGGATTAACTCCTAATAAAATAGTTTGGAGGGGGGGGAAACCCCACAAACAAACAGATATTGTGATTGATTTCTTCTATTTTTTCTTCTATTTTTTGAACAAAATGATCCCAAACTTACATTTAACTATGTTCAAATGTAATTTTAATTACCGTTTTTAATCACATTTATTATATTGCAAGAAGTAATATTCACTACCACATTTCTCAATTCTATTTTACCGTAAGCACTTTTGTCCCAGTGAAATATGAAACCTGTTAAAAAATGTCCCTACGTGATACAGCCCCTTGTACAAGCCTAAAGACTAATGGTATGAAGTCATCCAGTAGTGTTATAGAAGAAAGGCTTGGTCATCTGCCTCTATAAACAAGCTCTATTGCATTAGATATATTCCTGAAGACATGTTTAAAATGTTGCATAGCAAGTACACAGAATATTGACCCTGGTCATGGAATTTTCTTTTTTAAAAAAATAAATCATTTCATTGGGGGCTCATACAACTCCCATCATGATGAATGCATATGTCAATTGTATGCATACCACATTTGCACACCTGCTGCCATCATCACCCCCGAAACATCCTCCCTCCACTTAGGACCCCAGTACCAGCTCCCCATATTTGCCCTCCATCCCTACTCCCCCCATGAACCCTTAATAATTTATACATTATTATTACTTTTTCATATCATACTCTGTTCAATATGTGCCTTTGCCCTCTTCCCCACTATCCATACTGCAGAAAGGAGGTCATATGTAGATCCCTGAAATTGGTCCCCGTCTTCCACTCCACCCTCCTTCCACTCCACCCCAACTCGTCCTGAAGGATCGTCAATTGTGAATTCGCCATGTTTCCAGCTCCAGTGAACATCCCCTGGTCGAGCTGGATTTGTAAGGTAGAATTAGGATCATGACAGTGTGTGGGAGGAAGCATTTGAGAACTAGAGGAAGGTTGCATACCTCATTGTTGCCACACCGTACCTTGACTGGCTCCTCTCCTCCCTGCAACCTCTCTGTGAGGTGATGTCGCTTCACCTATTGATGAGTTTTGGGTCCTCACTCAGTACTCCCCACCATTTATAATGATATAATTTTTTGTTCTTTTATGCCTGACATCGGATTCCTTGGACACCTCATAGTCACACAGACTGGTGTGATTCTTCCATGTGGGTTTTGTTGCTTCTAAGCCAGAGGGCCGCTTGCTTACATTCAAGCCTTTAAGACCCCAGATGCTATATCTTTTGATAGCCAGGCACCACCAGGTTGGCTCACATTTGCTTGTGCACCCATTTGTCATCAGGGATCATATCAGGGAGGAGAACACACAATGTTATGATTTTTAGTTCTTAAATCCTGATACCTGATCCCTTTGGCACCTCATTGTCACACAGGCTGGTGTGCTTCTTCCATGTGGGCTTAGTTGCTTCTGAGCTAGATGGCTGGCCGCTAGTTTACTTTTGAACATGTATTTTTTTAATTGTTTTATTAGTCACACAAAATATGGCTAAACATTTTATCAGTCTTCCCTTTAAATCGGAATTTATGCAACGTAAAATTTCTGTGCCTCAATTTCCTCATTCATAAAATGGATAAGATCAGTATTTAACTGTTGTGTACAAGTATAGTCACACTGATTGTTTTATGTGTCCAGTCTCAGTCAGGACTTATGTCATACCCATTCCTAGATATTGTGATTATCTTCCGTAAAGATGGGGATAATTATGGTACTTGCATTATAGAATTCTTCTGAGGATTTTATGAAGAATATGCATAGTTTTTAACACTATGGTTGGCACATAATACGAGAAATGTTGCTTGAAAGTCTCTGTAGTTACAATGAATTTGTTAAAATAAGGAATAGTTTAAATCTTTTCTCCTGCCAAATTGTTCTTTTAATTTGTCAAAAACTTCCTGATATTTAGATAGCTCAACTTCTTTTCCCAGCCATTACTTAGGCAATAAATTAACAGGAAATGCTATTGGGTAAAACTAGATTACAAACTTGTAATAATAATAAATGCCAGCCCCCATCTGTTCCTTTATGTCTGAGCTGTCCCACTGCCAAATCATCTCAGCTATTTCTCAAGTCAGTTATTGTTGATGTTGCTAGCTGCCATTGATACAAGCCAGAGCCAACCCACAGCGAGCCTGTGCGCTGCAGAACACCAGACTGCCTGGTCCTGGGCCATCCTCACAAGTGTTCCTGTGCTTGAACCCATTGTCACTGCCACTGTGTCAGCCCATCTGCTAGAAGGCCTTCCTTTTTAACGCTGCCTTTACTTTATCAAGCATGATGTCCTTCTCTAGGGGCTGCTCTCTCTCACCATGGCAAAAGTATGTAGGGTGTTGTAAAGATTCTGGACTTCTTTACATTGACTCATAATCCAGACCGAAGGCTCCAATCCTTGATCTTCATCAGCAAGTGCCTCAACTCCTCCTCAC
This sequence comes from Nesogale talazaci, assembly GCA_004026705.1. Lineage (NCBI taxonomy): Eukaryota > Metazoa > Chordata > Mammalia > Afrosoricida > Tenrecidae > Nesogale > Nesogale talazaci. The sequence continues at coordinate 21,795 of PVJH01026723.1, forward strand.
TGGCAGCAAGCAAGGTTGGGCCATCTGCATATCACAGGGTGCTAATAAGCCTTCCTCGGATGCTGAGATCAAATTCTTCTTCATACAATCCAGAGTCCCTGGTTTTTTGTTCAGCATACAGACTGAACAAGTATGATAATAGGATACAACCCCGTTGAGCACCATACTTTATTTTAAACCATGTAGTATTCCCTTGTTCTGTTCACACAATTGCCTTTTGATCCATGTACAAATTTTGTATGAGTACAATTAAGAGTTCTGGAATCCCCAATCTTCTCAAGTTTCTTATGGTCCACATAGTCAAAAATACATTTGTATAATCAATAAAACACAAGTTAACATTGTTTGTATTCTCTGCTTTCATGCAAGATCTGTCTGACATCAGTAATGATATCCTTTGTTCCACTTCCTCTTCTGAATACTGCCTGAATGTCTGGCTACTCCTTGTCAATGTATGGCTACAAGCTTGTTTAAGGAGCTTCAGAAAAAAAATGACTGGCATGTGGTATCAGTGATATTCTGCAGTTTGAGCATACTGTTGGCTCACCTTTCTTTACAATGGGTACAAATATGAACCTCTTCCAGTCAGTTAGCCAAGGAGCTGTCTTCCAAAAGTCCAGCATAGATAACCGAGTGTTTCCAGTACTTCTCTGACTCATTGAAACATTTCAATCAGTAACTCCATCATTTCTTGGAGGCTAATGCCTTCACTGAAGCTTGAACTTCTTCCTTCAGCACCATAACATGGAGCTTCCTCTGGAGCCCTGGGATTGTAGTGGGCGAATATGCATTGGGCTGTTAACCACAAGTCAGCAGTTTGAAACTACTAGCTGTTGTTCAGGGGAAAGATGAGGCTTTTCCTTCTGTACACAGTTCATCGAGTAAATCCCTAGGGCAGAACGACTTGGTCCTGTGTGAATCAGAGTTCAGTCGATGGCAGTGCACTTGAGGGGCTTGTTTAATGCTGTTTCTTGAGATGAAATGGTTGAATGCCTAGTTCATTTTAGTACACTGACTATATTATCTCCATCTTCTTTGGATGCTTTCTGCATCATTCAATATTTTGCTGATTGAATGTTTCTATAACACACCTTGATTATTGAGTTTTTCATATTAAGATATACTAAGCCTATCCTTCCTTTTTCTAACTCTAGGTCGTTGCACATTTCATTATAACAATTTACTTTTGTCTTTTCAATTTGCCCTTTGAAATTTCCTATTCAATTCATTTCTTCCACTTGCCTCCACTTCTCTACAATCAAGAGTAGGTTTCAGAGTCCCTGCTGATAAACACATTGATATTTCCTTCCTTTCTGTCTTGTTAATCCCCTTTTGTTTCTGCATCTATGATGCTGTTGGCGTCCTATTAAACCTCACCAGGTTTAGTGTCTAATGCAGCAAATCTGTCGAGATGTCCTCAACACTGGCGGCATCGACTCAAGGTAGTATTCTGCCTCTTGTGGACTTGTTTTAGTTTTCCTCAGCTTTAACCTGAACTTACATAAGAAGTAATTGGTCATATGTTCCACAGCCAGCCCTCAGCCTTATTTTAGCTGCTGATATTGAGCCTCTCCATCGTGTCGTCCACAGCTGTAATCAATTTCATTTCTGCGAATTCCCTCTGCAGAAGTCCCTGTGTAGAGTTCTTTGTGTGGTTGTAAAAAGGTGTTTATTGTAAAGCAATATTTAGTATTGTTAAATTCACATGATCTCTACCTTTATTTCTATCACAAAGGCATTGTTCTCCAACTGCTGTTCCCTCCTGTTTGTTTCCAACCTTTGCATTCCAATTGCCAATAATTATCAGTGCATCCTTGGTTGCATGCTTGGTCAATTTCAAACTGGAGATACTAGTACAATTCTTCAATTTCTATATCATTGCTTTAGTGGTTGGTACATAAATTTGAATAATTGTTGTATTGAATGGTTTTCCTCAAATGTAGATCCTGTTACAGATAGCATTGTATTTCAAGATAGATATTACAATATCCTTTTTGATTTTGAATGTAATGTCACTCATGTTGAATCTGTCACTTCTTGCATAAAAATCCATAGGATTGTCTGATTCAAAATGTCCTGTACCAGTCCATTTTAACTCACTAATATCTAAAATATTGATCTCTAAACATTCCATTTCATTTTGATGCTTTCCAGTTTTCCTAGATTCATACTTAGCTGTTACTTATCATTTGAGTCATGCTCCATCAGCAATGAAGCTTCCAAATGTTTTATTCCCTAAGGCTTGATTCCACCCATATCATTATGGCTGACTCTACTTTGAGAAGGCAGTGCTTCCTCCATCATATTTTTGAATGCCTTCCAATCTATAGGGTTCATCTTATGGCATTATATTTAGCAACATTCTGATGCTATTCATGAAGCTTGTAGTATTTTACAATGTTGCACTGCTAATTATAAGGTTTTCAGTGACTCTCTCAGTCTAGAAGCTCTGCTGAAACCTGTACACTTTGAGTAACACTGCTGATATTTGAAATACTGGTGACATAGCTTCCAGTATCACAGCAACATACAAACCAACAATGTGTGACAAATTGACAGACATGCGGTGGAAGTGCAGGCATAGCGGTTAGGATTTATAACATATTTGGGTGGCTAGATGAGGGACCCAATTAAATCCATTACACTGGACTAAGGGTGATAATTAGACATTTCTATTTCACAATGGGAAGTGGGGTCTGAGGTGACATTGACACCAGAGATCCAATGTGTACTGTTAGAGTGGAAAATTCTGGGTCCCAGTTACAAGTGGAGTTATGTATAGAATCAAGTTCATAGTGAGCCAACTGAGTACTAAAGCCTGTCCACCACTCATCTATTCAGTCCCTCAAGAGATCATTGTGATTGATATGCTTGGAAGTTGGTGAATTCACCCCAATGTTGGGCCAGTGACTTTGGGGGTAAGAGCTGTTACAGTGGGGAAAGTCAAGTGGAAACCTTCAAATTGGCCTGAAATCTAGGTCGAGATGAACAAAAACGAAAGAAAGCCCCATTGTTATTGAGTTGATTCCAGCTCATAGTGACTCTATATAGGACTGAGTAAAACTTCCCCATTGGATTTCCAAGACTCTAATAGTGATGAAAAAAGGTTTGCTCCATCTTTTTACTGTGAAGCACCTGGCTGGATTCAAACCACCATGTGATTCCAGTTTGTAGTCAAGTGCTTAACCTCTGTGCCACCAGTTTTCTGAAAGTAAGTCTAAAGCAATTATGGCATAGAGAGAATAGGATGGAATAAGTTGACTTTTGGTTGGTGTTGTCATATATGTTGCTGTCAGCTTGTTTACTAAAGGACTCCACTTAGTATTTCTTTTAAAGTAAATTAGGTTGGTACAAAGTCCTTTAGTTTCTGTTAACTGGGCATGACCTAATTTCACTGTCATGAGAAAGCAATTTACTGGGTACATGATTCTTAGTTGCCTTCTTGTCTGCATGATTTCTAGTAAGAAATTAGAATTTGCTCTTACTTGTGTTCTCCTTTAGGAAACAGTTTGCTTTTCTGAGCTGCTCTCAGGATTCATTCCTTTTCTTTGGTTGTGGAAACTTTGGTTATACTGTGCATTGGTAATTTTCTTTGGAGGGTCTATGTTGTTTAGAGTTATTTCAACTTCCTTTTCTGATCACCTTTGAATTTCTCCTCTCCTCTTGATGGGTCTCACATAATTCTTATGTGTGTTAGGGTTCTCTAGAAAAACAAAGCCAGGACACTCATGAATACACATACATACAGCTATATACAGCACAAAAGAATATAACAGCTAATTAGTCCACACAGCAGTGCAGTACAGAGGGCTCAATACAACTCACTTCCATAGAACAGTTAATATACTGGAAGTCCTTCAACTCATGAAGGTTGCTGGGTCCAAGGTCAAAGAAGCAGACAGCTGAGCATTCCATAAGGCAATGCAGGCAGTCTGCCCACAGGCAGCAAACAGCAAAGCCGGTCACCAACAGTGAAAAATCTCAGGAGCTTAAGGAAGCAAGCCTGGATGGGATATCAAACTCAAGCAATGCAAGAAGACAGAATCCGACAGCCACATACTCCAGCCATGTATATAACAACAGCATGGCGAAGCAGGTTTCAAAGGAACCTCAAGCTCTAGGGACACAATCCATGAGATGGATGTCTCACAGGTAGTGCATCTCACAAGTTGAGGGAGAGAACTAGCTAAAGCAGCCATATGATGGTCTGATCACCAGAGAGCAAGAGAGAGGAGTGGGGCTTGCTGAGACATTTATCTCTTTGCCCTCCAATCAAACTGTGACTTTATTAATCCCACATGTTAATGAGATAAATAGCTCATTGAAGGCGGGAAACACGCTCACTTCCTTCAAGACATTTCTCTGAGAAGCTACATGAAGCTACCCTGATACAGCCAGAGCCCTGGGAGCTGTAGGAATCACGTGGAGACCCCTGCCAGCACTGAGATACTTACATCACCACTGGATCCACGGACTTCCCAGCCACTGGCCTGTGATCTTCCTGCATTCAGCATCATTGCATGTGTCTCGTGAATCTGAAGAGGACTTTATAGATCAGTATCAGACATATGGGCTAATTTTGGACTTAGGGACTTGAGTTGGACTGGGCTGGGATGTTTTCTCAATAATCAATTCCTGTGTCTGTAATTTGTTTCTCTAGTCAACCCAGACTAACACATTAGCCTACCTTTGGGTTATTTTGAATTTCTGTTGCTGTTCCTCTAGCAGATTGGTTTTTAGAGATTTAACTTTGAGCTCATTAACTTGATCTTCTGTTGATTCACTTACACTCCCTTCATCTTTCAATACATTATCTATTTCTGGAATAAAATTAATCTTATTTATTTGCATTTAGTGTTTTTTTATGGTTTCTGACTTTTTGTCAGTTTTGTAGTCTTTTCCTGAAATTTTCTAATTTATTTGTTTTCCTTTATTTCACTAATCAATTTGTTTGTGAAAGAAGTCTAAATAGCGTTCTTTTGAATCCTCTACCATGTAGTTCTAATCAGTATTTTATTCATGAGAAAGGTCTTCTGGCCCTGCATATTGTCCACATGTTTGACTCTGTCTAGTTTATTCTTAAGAACTAACATTTTTTATTTTCTCTGAGACTTTGCCGTGGTGTTGGATTTTTTTTGAGTGTATCTTGGTTAGACCCTAAGTACGCACAACCTGGAAGGTGTAATAAAGATGTGAGTGTGTGCCCAGTTCTCTGTTTATTATACATACAGTACACTAATGGGAAGATTGGGGTAGTGTTTCAGCTATCTATTGAAAATCAGGTACTTTTGGGTAATTCTAAGTTCATCAATTCAAACCCACCAGCTACTCTGCAGGAAAAGGTTATCTGCACCAGAAAATATTTACAACCACAGCAACCCTACACAGGGTAACTAAGAGTAAGAATCAATTCAATGGCAGTGGTTTTCACTTTGGTTGTTGTTTTTCTATTAATGATCAGGTGGGGGTGTTACTGATAGGAGTGGGTGTGGCCCTCACCCAGCAGGCATGATGGTAGGAAGTACACCCAGTAGGCAGGACTCAGCTCTGTGGGAAAGTTTGCTGTCTCTAATCATATGGGACAAGAAAAAAAGAAAAGAAACCAAAACTAAACAGCAGCTGAAACTAAAATACTTTCTTAAACATAAAGATATAGTTGAGAAAAACAGGCAAATAATAAGATAAAAGGAATTCTGTAACTTAGCAAAAAGGAAAGTAACATACAAATAAGGGTGGAGAAAATACAATAAGCAAAACTAGGATGAGGGAAACAGAAATATGTCTGTTTACAGAAAAGTATATACCAACTCCTAATCTTCAAACAATGCTTTGTTTGCTTTCCTTTGGGGTCTTAAGGTGTGTTTTGGAAACCAGGCTTGGGAATCCTTTCTGTCATAGGGGCTCCACATTTATCTTTACATATAATACCCACAGGCCCAGTGTTAGGTTCTTTCGTTCTGCGCTTCCAGAGATGGGAAACCAAGGGTTGGAGCTTCTGCCAAGGGCAGAGGAGGCTGGACAGGAAGAGCCCCCAACCCGACCTAGCCACCTGATTGCAGTGGGCCAGCTGATGGACTTGGGATGGAACCCAATGCCTTCGCTCTTATTGGTTTACAGCTGCTGGCGGCAACCCAACAATGGGATCCTCTGATTGGCTAAGCGGATTACGTGTGACTGACGCAGACTTCTAAGACTCGGTGGCAGAATGTCCATTGTGATGACACCTCATACAGCCCTTTAAGGCTCTCCTGCGGAAGAAGGGCGATCGTCTGCTGGCTTCAGAGACATGAGCTCCCCTGATGAGGTTTCTGGCTTCGGAGCGGGTTTGGACTCCGAGGGCTGGGAACAGGGCAGTGTCTGGCAGACAGGCCCCGGAGGCCCGCGGGAGCTCGACCAAAGCCTTGGTCAGGAGGCACGGCTCAGCAGTGAGGGCCAGGGTGGTCTCCCAGCCCGCGTCGGCCTCGAGGTGAAGAAGGAAGTGGTGAAAACAACGGGGGGCATCCTGTGGGGCACAGAAGATAGACCTGGCTCATTGACGCTCAGAAAAGAGGATGTTCTGGGTTATGGATCATGCTTTCAAGAACCTGAAGATTTCGCAGTCATTTTGCGACAAATGCTGCATCTGGATGAACACAGCTGGTTCCTGAGTAAGCCGTCCCCAGAAAGTTGTAAAGTTCACGAATCCACCTTCTGGGCGGACCTGGACAAAGGGCCCATTGACAGAAGCATTCCTGTCCGAAGGGATTCTAGTGTAGAATCACAGCAGGCATCTCACACCCTTGGTGTGACTGAAGGAGGCCAGACCTGGGGACTCCCTAAACAAGGCGCGAATTACAACTTGAGCATCGCAATGGATCTCCAGCAGCCCTCGATAGCAAGCGAAGCTGGGCCATCTTCCAACTTTGATTCCTCAGACGCGTACAATAAAAAACAACTGATGAAGATGAACAGCTCCCCCAAAGCTGCTGGCTGCCCCGAAAATCTCAAAGATCCAATGAGACGCCCCACACCCCATGTCCGGGAGAACATCTTTCACACAGTCAGATCCTTCCTGGCCTCCACTCCGCAGCGACTCTCCTCTGCTGCAGAAGGGCAGCCTGTTGAAGAGCTGGATGGCTCTTCGGTCAAGAAAGTGCAGAGAGGTGCTGTCTGGGACCAGAGAGGGCCCGGGCCCAGCTACTTGGGCACTACTGCGGCAGCTGGCTTGTCCCTGGTTTCTCCTTCTAGAAAGGTAGGCCAGCAGGCCTGCCCTGGCGATGCCTCAAGAACCATCCTCCTGAGAAAACACCCATCCTTGCATTCGTGGGGGCAGAGGTTCTCCAGAGGCCCCCCGGAGCCAGCCACCTTGCCCCCCATCTCTGGCATTCCACTGCTTGTGAAGTGCAAGAAAGACTCTTTGGCACCCAGCCAAGCTAAACAGAACACTGCAGGAAAAAAACCTGTGGCCAGCGGGACAAGGGAATGGCAGCAAGGGCCTGAAGATCAAGACCCAGGCAGGGGTCGAGTCGCAAAGGGCCTGGTGTGTATGCAGGCTCTGCTCCCTTCCCTCTCCCCAGCTTTCCCTGGTATACTCCCCCAGAGAAGCAGGCATAGAAGAGAAGGCAGGTACCTGATGTGAAAGGTCCAGTCCCTCAAAGATTGGACCATAGCACCTCAGTGGGTGTGCCACTGCATTCCCAATGGCCACTTCTTAGCATCATCCTCAAGTCATCCTTGCAGACACCTGGGCTTCTCAGTTGCCCCCTGGTCCAGCTTGTCCTCCAAACCAGAAGCTTGCATGAGGAGAAAGTGCTCTAGAAGTTAGCTTTCTGATGACTTCTTTCCTATTCCTTGACTCACCCCTTCCCCTACACACACACACACA
>PVJH01026724.1:0-29672 GCA_004026705.1 Nesogale talazaci
CTCAAGTGGAAAAGCAGATATTTGAAGGATGATGGCGGCAGCAGACATGTGAAGGTGCTTGGCACAATGTATGTATTTATGTATTGTGAAAAGTGATGTATGAGCCCCCAATAAAATGATTTTTAAAAAAAGAAACACTAAGAAAAAAAATTGTCACACTGAGATGGCTGCATTGTCATGGTGGCAAAACCAGCCCCCAGTCTGCCACAAATCAGGCCCTTATTTGTCGCACACTGTCAGAACCTCTAAATAGAAAGCTTGCTTAATAGTCTGACCTGGTGGAATTAACTCTAAGTACACTATCCTCTCTAACATCAAGAGAAAAAAAAGAGAAAATTGGTTGTTTGGGGGTACCCCTTTCTATTCTGACCCATAGGGATCATACTTAGGGTTTCCAAGACTCTAAATCTTTACAGGGGCAGACGGCTTCACCTTTCTTTGACAGTATGGCAGAGGGGTTTGAGCCATGGACCTGGGCTAGTAGCCCAATGCCTAACCCACAGTATCACCAGGGCTGTGAGCAATTCCAAGGAATTAGCTGAAAAACAGGGAAAATGAGAGCCAGCAGGACCTAGTGTCTGCCTATTTGGCTTCTGAAGGATAGAATTTTCCAAACTTGTGAACTTTGACCCAGCTCATGGTGGTTAGGGAAGGGTTGTGTAGGCAGTTAATCTGAAGAACAGAATCCTTCTAAAAGACACGGACCAGAGAAATGTTGGAGTGGCAGCTGGTGTGATGGTTGGTATCTGGTGTCTGTAACCTTGTAACCCAGCTCTGGGTGGCTGGGGATGAGACAGTGCCGCTTGGAGCAGCTGAAAAGAGGATGGAGACGTGGGAGTGTGAAGATTGAATCCATTTCCTGTTGCCTATTGGATTCAAGCTTATCCTTACCATGCAGGCAACAATGAAAATGGGCATTTTCTACCCTGTCGCTTGTTTATTGGTGCACCCCTGCAAGGAATAGGTTCACCTAGACATTGTAGAGTTAGAGTGAACCTCCATATTGCTAAGTTTCAATATAGCCAAATAGTAGTCTGGTTTATGTACTGAAAAAAAAAAGCCTTTCTTAGTCAGCTTAATCTCACTTGATTTTCAAAAACCCTGAGAGACTGTTAGGACAGATATTATTATCCCCATTTCATAGAAGAAAACAAACCAAAAAATCCCTGAGAGCACGATTTCCTAAAGTATCCCTCCTTTCCACAGAGCTTTCAGTCAGCATGATAGTCACTATTATTGAATAAGGTGGAGCATGGTGAAGACAGGCTCTTGACGCCGTCAAGTAAGTTTGAAAACAGCTCAATTCTGCAGATCAAGGATTCCCTATCCCAGACCCTCCATCTTCCAGGCCTGTTATTTATTATACACATTGTACTTCTCCAAGAGAAGAGAAAATACTCAGGCTTATTTGGTCATGGAATAAAGTCTTATCCCCATAGCCCATGATACACCTCTTACTTCTCTCCTTAAAAAGTGACCCAAGAAACGCAGATTTGAAAATGCTTCTTTAAGACGCTCTGTAAGCTCCCTCAGAGATACAGCACCTGGTCATGAATATAGCTAAAATAACAGCAGCAACAAAAAAGTTCACCACCATCAAGTGGATCTTTATCATAATGTCCCTATTGGACAGAGTGGAACGAATCAGTCGGTTTCCAAGGATATGAGTTTTTATGGGAGCAGAGAGATTCTTCTTTCTCCAGCAGGTGGGTTTGAATGGCTGACCTTGAAGTTAGCAGCTCCACTTGTAACCTACTACAGCATCAGGGCTCCTTTGACTACTGATAGAGGAGGTTATGAAATTAACTTACTACTATGCAACCTGATCAGTTATTCATCCTTTGCCATATATACTATTTCACTGAGTATCCAAGTAGTTGATAGAAGAAAAACTCTATATGAGTGGACTTGACCGTATTTATATCCACAGTTACGGATTTTTTTTTGGGGGGGGGGCAATCATTGCTCTCCGGTGGTGGGAGTAGGAGGCCCAGCCCCACTGCTGGATTTGAACCTCTGTCCCAGAGGGCCGCAGTCCCGTATACAACCACTACGCCACCGGGGCTCAGCCCCATAGTTACAGATTTATTACAGCCAGAAAGGAAACAAGTATTTAGACTTATAGTTCCCTATTTATTTTAGCCAGAAAGAAGAAAAGTAGAGAGCGATAGGGGGAAGAGGGATCCTAGGGTGAAGCTTCCATTGTTCCTTGGGATGTACCCCCCTCCCAATGCAGATGTGATGTGCTTGTCAGTCAAGGAAGCCAATTCTCCCACCCTCCACATCAAAATCTTTTATTGTCCCCATGGCAGAGTCACGATTGGTCCTCACTGCATGGCCATGATTGATTGAATGTGTCTCATTAACAAAAACGAATGAAATCATGCCTCCTCCTCTCCCTACTTGAGTGTGACAGCTGGGCTTCATGTCAACTCCAGGGGGTCAGGATTCTTCCATGATATGATCTAACATAGTGTGGTTAACTTCATGATAGGATCATTTGTGAAACAGCTACATATGATTGGGGGAGAATAAAACAAACAAATGAAAAACAAACCCAAGCACCCTGCCATTGTGTTAATGCTGACTCATAATGATCCTACAAGACAGGTTAGAACTGCTCCTGTGACAATGACTCATTAAAGCCTCATCTCTCCTCTATGGAGCTAGCTGGTGGTTTCAAACTGCTGACCTTTCAATCAACCATATAACTTGTAACCACTATGCCACCAGGGTTCCCTGTGGGGAGAATAGACCTCCTGATTCTAGTCAGAGCCTTTATGAGATTGAGGAAGGTTTCATGAAGATGTGGCTCACTCCAGATCCTTTATTTGCTTCACTGACCTTCTGTTATGTTGCCTACTGATCTCAGGAGCCATCACTGGCCGGCTGACACTACATTCATCTATCTAGTCGCAGACTCATGCAGCTGAGCATCCACTAGCCTGTGAATGTCCAACTTCATCTTCCTGCTTCCTCTTCTGCTCTTGAAACTTCAGGAGTCCAGAGAAACCTTCAATTGACAGCTGCCTCATGGACTTGAATCAAAGTGGGCTTATGTACTTCTTTTTTTTTGTTTGTTTGTTTTTGGCATCACTGCCCTCTGGTGGTGGGAGTAGGAGGCCCAGCCTTTGCTCCTGTGGAGCTGGAATTGAACCTCCATCCCAGTGGGCTGCAGTCCCGCGCACAACCACTACGCCACCGGGGCTCAACCCGGGCTTATGTACTTCTACAAAGTGGGCTTATGGGTAGAAATCTCTCTCAATATACATATATGCATCACTTGCTTTCTTTAAAGAACCTAACCTAAGACACTGAGGTTAGTTGATCAGGAGTGGTCTTCGTGGCCTTGATCCATTTGCACATATTTTGAAGACAAAGAGAGTTTGGAAATTCCAAGAGATTTTTTTCAGAGTCCCCTAACAAAGTACCACATTATACTCTTTGTCTCACAGGATAAAAAGCAGGATGAAACGTGGAGATTTCAGAACCATGTAAGGATCAACTAGGGTAAGAGATAAAAACAGGAAAAGGGCTTTTATTTCAAAGAATGGTTTTTACTTAGAGTTCAGAATGTCTTGAGTCCCATAGAGCAATGGGTTACTTTTCATGAGTGGAAGTGCTTCAGAAACTACCAGGAAGTAATTACGGTGAAAATTAGAGTTTACCTAGGTGACTGGGAGAACTGGAAGATTCTGGACCTATATTTCTGTAAAGTATATGCAATGTGTACCATAATAATGTACCATCTTCACTTTACATGTACATGGTAGCCTGAGGATGCTGGGTTTTTGTTTTGTTTTGTTTTTAATTGTCGAAATAAGAGAGATTAAGAGGATTTCTTGAACTCTCATTTCCTGGTGATCAATAAAATGATCAAAATTGTGAAAAATGTTTCTGAAGTCAATTTACACTAACATGCAATCCTTGGGCATGGGGGTGGGGCAAAAGAGGAGCTGGTACCAAGGGCTCAATAGAAAGTCAATGTCTAGAAAAGAATGATGGCAATGTTTGTACAAACATGCATGATACAATTGATGCACAGATTGTTATAAGAATTGTTAGAGCCCCCAACAAAATGATCTTTTTTTTTTAAATGATCTTTTTTTATTGATTTTTTTTTTTGGTGGGGGCATCATTGCCTCTGGTGGTCATGGGCGCTACCCAGCGCTGCTCCTGAGAGCCGCTGGATTTGAACCGCCAAGCCTGCAGGCCACAGTCCCACACTCAACCACGTATGCCACCGGGGCTCAGCTCAAAATGATATTTTTTAAAAGATCATTTAATCGCGAGCTCATACAACTCTTAGCACAATCCATCCACACATCCATTGTATGCAAAGCACATTTGTACCTTTGATGCCATCATCATTCTCGAAACATTTTCTTCCCCCTTAAACCCCTGGTATTGGCTCCTCCTTTTCCCACCCCCTGCCTGCTGATGGACCCTTGGTAATTTAGAAACTATTATAATTTTGTCTTGTCGAATGCTGTCCGATGTCTCCGCTTACTTCCTCGCTGTCCATACCCCAGGGAGGAGGTTATGTGTAGATCTTTGTCGTCGGTTCACAAAATGATCTTTTAATAATAAAACAAAGAGGCTCTGTGCTCCTTCTCGTGCAACAGGCAGCCACCTCTATCCGTTCTCACGCAGTCCCAGCTGCATCCCGGAGACACCATGGTGACGGTCGGAGTGAACGGATTCGGCCGTATTGGACGCCTGGTCTGCAGGACATCTTTCGAGTCTAGCAAAGTGGACATCGTTGCCATCAATGACCCCTTCATTGGTCTGAAATACATGGTCTACATGTTCAAGTATGATTCCACCCATGGCAAGTTCAATGGCACCGTCAAGGCTGAGAACGGGAAATTGGTCATCAATGGGAAGCCCATCCCCATCTTCCAAGAGCCAGATCCCGCCAACATCAGGTGGGACGAGGCTGGTGCTGAGTATGTCGTAGAGTCCACTGGTGTCTTCACCACCCTGGAGAAGACTGGGGCTCACCGAAGGGCGGAGGCAAAAGGGTGATCATCTGCCCCTTCTGCGGATGCCCCCATGTTCGTGATGGGCGTGAACCACGAGAAGTATGACAACTCCCACAAGATTGTTAGCAATGCCTCCTGCACCACCAACTGCTTAGCCCTCCTGGCCAAGGTCATCAATAACAATTTTGGCAATATGGAGGGACTCATGACCACAGTCCCTGCCATCACTGCCTCCCAGAAGACGGCCCCTCTGGGAAACTCTGGCGTGATGGCCGTGGGGCTGCCCAGAACATCATTCCGGCATCTACCAGTGCTGCCATGGCTGTGGGCAAGGTCATCCCAGAGCTGAATGGGAAATTCACTGGCATGGTCTTCCGTGTCCCCACCTCCAATGTGTCTGTCGTGCATCTCACCAGCCGTCCGGAGAAACCTGCTAAGTACGATGACATCAAGAAGGTGGTGAAGCAGGCGGCCGATGGTCCCCTGAAGGACATCCTGGGCTACACTGAGGACCAGGTCGTCTCCTGTGACTTCAACAGTGACTCCCACTCTTCCACCTTTGATGCTGGGGCTGGCATTGCCCTCAACGACAACTTTGTCAAGCTCATTTCCTGATATGACAATGAATTTGGCTACAGCAACAGAGTGGCGGACCTCATGGTCCACAAGGGCTCCAAGGAGCAAGAGCCCCTGGACCACCAGCCCCAGCAACAGCTGTGGCAGTCATGTGCTTATGTTAATTTTATGATTGCAATGTAGGGGTGGAGTCTAGCCTGTTAATCTAGAGATAGCCATTCAGTAGTCAATGAGGCCTCTATGTGGGCATGACTTTCACCTGAGAGTCCTGGGAAATCTCGCGATATTTCCCTCATGAAGATGAGAAGCTATCTTCCCCAGTTGTTGGGAGTTAGTCTCAGAGACGATTAATCACAGAAAAGACAAGATGCAGCCTCCGAGAAGTTGGAGGAGCCGGCGGAGAGACCACATGACTTTGCCCTGATGAAGACAGACCTCTGAAGCTGGAGTGGCATGCTGTTGATGGACCCTGAGCCCTGCAAGCGAGGATCCATGGGGAGACCCCTGCCAGTGCCAGAATTCTGCACCCATTGACCTGTGATTTCGTGAGTCAGAAGGAAACTTTATGGACTGATTTCAGGCATATGGGTTACTATTGGACTTGTGACTTTGAGCTGTACTGAGCTGGGATGTTCCTGTTCCTCTTGAATATAAACCCATTCCTTATATCCATATGCGTGTCTTTGAAATCTGTTCCTCTAGTCTACCTGGACTAACACAACAGCACTATAGGAAGAGAGGCCCTCCATTGCTGGGGAGTCTTTGCCCCTACCTCAATCCCCCAACACACTGAGACTATTCCATCCAGACCCGCTCAAGGAAGAGGAGGGGCTTAATGAGCCCGATCCTGTCATGTACCATCAATAAAGTACACTGTACCCAAATAATAATAATAATAATAATAATAATAATAATAAAAAGATCATGTAATCCTTGCTTGTCATCTTTTCAGATAAACGGTTCTTTGGTGGATTAAAGATGGCCTCAAAGTCTTTGCCACTCTCTCCATTGAGAGGGAGGACTCTTTCCTTGACGCTGGACTCTGAGGCTTCACCAGCAGAACATGGAGCGAATGGTATCACATACAATGTCTGAGGGCTGAGGTGTAAAAGAGCTGCAGCTTTTGCCATTTGATATTCGGAACTTCCTCTGGGAAGAGAGCAACTTCTTCACTGTAAGAAGCTCACATACCCTGCTGGAGAGAGAGAGTCCATGAAGAGAAGAGAGAAGGCATAAGGAATGCCCCAGCCTCAGTTAACCTCCCAGCTGCCAGCGGTCTGGTGGGTAACTCCAGTCAATTGTCAGTGGAACAGAAGAACCACCCAGCTGGTCCCTGCCTGGATTTCCAATTCAGAGGATCATGAACAAACAAAGTGATTGCTGTTTTTTAAAGTGATAAAGGTCTCAAATAATTTGTTTATATAGCACCAGATAATGGAAGGCATTATCTATTAGTCTAACTGGCTTTAGAGATTCTTAATATTGCTGTTAGATGATCTTCCTTTAAAAAGCAATAATTCTTGAAAAGGATTGAATATGAGAATAGTTGGGGCAATTGGACACCCCTTTACAGGGGAGTTACGGGGAGGAGATGGGCCAGTCAAGGGGCAGTGAGGTAGCGATGAAGCATACAACTTTCTTCTAGTTCCTGAAGGCTTCCTCCCCACAACTCTCATGATGCCAACTCTACCTTCCAAATCCAGCTGGACTGGAGGAGGTACACTGGCAGAGAGGGGAACCGGAAATACAGGGAACCTGGGGAGTGTGAGCCCCTCGAGGCAGTGGTGAGTGAGTGGAGTTACTGGATGGGTGGAGGGAAGGTAGGGTGGAGAGAGGGCACCAACTGTGGGAATCTACAGATTGCCTTCTACCTGAAGGACAGATATCAGGAGTGAGCAGGGGCAGATGTTGGGCAGTGTAAGATATGACAAAACAATAATAATTTATTAAGTAATGAGGACTGGGGGGGCGGGGGAAAAGAATGGAGGGGAAGGAAGAGAAGCTTATACCAAGGGCCCGAGTGGAAAAGTGGATATTTGGAGAATGTTAACGAAAGCAGGCATGTGAAGGTGCTTGGCACAGTATATGTAACTATGTATTGTGAAAAACCATGTATGAGCCCCCAATAAAATGATTAAATTTAAAAAAAGAATAACTGGTTCCAGAGAAAAAGTTTTTTACTAAACGATCATTTATTGGGGGCTCTTACAGCTCTTATAATAATCCATATATCAATTATATCAAGCATATTTGTACATATGTTGCCATCATTATTTTCTAAACATTTACTTTCTATTTGAATGGCTCTTTTAAAATGATTTTATTGGGGTATCTTACAGCTCTTATAACATTCAATATAACACTTGTAATTCACATTTGTACAAGCATGTTGCCATTTTCATTTCCAAATATTTCCACTTTAGCCCTTGGTATAAGCTCCTCTTTCCCCCTCCTTTATTTTTTTAATAGATCATTTTATTGGAGCCTCATCCAACTCCCACCACAATCAATATTTACGTCAGTTGTATGCAGACCACTTTTGCACACTTGTTGCCATTATCATTCTCAAAACATCCTCCCTCCACTTAGGACCCCAGTACCAGCTCCCCATATTTCCCCTCCCTCCCCCATGAACCCTTAATAATTTACAAATTGTTATTACTTTTTCATATCGTACACTGTCTTAACTCACTTCCCTGTTGTCTGTACCCCAGAGAGGAGATTATATGTAGATCTCTGAAATTGGTTCTCCCTTTCTGTTCCACCCTCTTTCCACCCTCCTGGTTTCACCACACCCACCCACCACTGGTCCTGAACAGATCATCTATCCTAAATTTTTCATGTTTCCAGCTCCAGTGTATATCCACTGGTCTAGCTGGATTTGTCAGGTAAAATTGGGATCAAGATAGTGGGTGGGAGAAAGCATTTGAGAACTAGAGGAAAGTTGCATATTTCATTGTTACTGCACTGTACCTTGACTGACTCATCTCCTTCCTGCAGCCCCTCTGTAAGGGGGATGTTGCTTCACCAATTGATGGGTTTTGGGTCCCCAATCTGTATTCCCCTCATTTATAATGATACAATTTTTAGTTCTTTGATATGAATGGCTCTTTTTTTTTTTTTTTTTTTAGGCATCACTGCCCTCAGGTGGTGGGAGTAGGAGACCCAGCCTTTGCTCCTGGGAGCCGGAATCGAACCTCCATCCCTGTGGGCTGCAGTCCCGCGGACAACCACTACTACGCCACTGGGGCTCAGCCCATGAATGGCTCTTTTTATAAATGGTTTTAAAAAATCATTTTATTGGGGGCTCATAGAACTCTTATTACAATCAATACATACATCTATTGTATGCAAAGCACATTTGTACATTTATTGCCTTCATCATTCTCAAAACATTTTCTTTCTACTTAAGCTCTGGGTATTAGCTCCTCATATTCCCCCTCCCTCCCCATTCCCTCCACCATGAACTCTTGATAATTTTTAAATCACTATTTTGTCATATCATACACTGGTCAATGGCCCCTCTCACCCATTTCCCCGTTGCCCATACCCCAGGGAGGGAGATTATATGGAGGTCCTTGTAATTAATTCCCCCTTTCTACTCCACCTTCCCTCCACCTTCCTGGTATCATCACACTAACCACTGGTCCTGAAGGGATCATCTGTCCTGAATTCCCCATGGTTCTGGTTCCTATCTGTACCAGAGTACATCTCCTGGTCTAGCCGGATTTGTAAGACTTCACATCATGATAGTGGGGGGAAGGAAGCACCCAAGAACTAGAGGAAAGTTGCATATTTCATTGTTCTACACTGTTGTACACTTTACTGACTTGTTTCCTCCCTGTGACCCTTCTGTAAGGGGGGTGTTGCTTCACCTCCCGATGGGCTTTGGGTCTTCAATCTGTACTTCCCCTCACTTATGATATAATTTTTAGTTTGTTGGTGCCTGATACCTGATCCCTTCGACACCCGATGGTCACACAGGCTGGTGTGCTTCTTCCATGTAGATTTTGTTGCTTCTGAGCTAGATGGCTGCTTGTTTACCTTCAAGCCTTTAAGATCTCAGATGCTCTATCTTTTGATAACCAGGCACCTCAGCTTTCTTCACCACTTTTGCTTGCACAAATATTTGTCTTCAGTGATTGTGTTGGGAAGGTGAGCATCAAGAAATGCCAATTTAATAGAACAAAGTGTTCTTGAATTGAGGAAGTATTTGAGTGGAGGTTCAATATCCATCTGGTGCATTAATGCTCACCCTATAAGTATATGCAGGTAGATCTATTTCCCCATCATCATTTATAAATATATTTACCTATATACACCTGTATTTAGACCTCCATAGAGCCCTTTACCTCCCAGTTCTTTCTTCTATTTCCTTTTACTTTTCTCTTATTCCACTATCATGCTCAGCCTTCATTTGGGTTTCAGTAATTTCTTCCAGAGAAAAGTTTTACACATTAAGAATAGTAGGATTTAAAAAAAAAAAAGAATAGCAGGAGTGGTGTGTGTGTGTGTGTATGTGTGTGTAGGGGTGAGGTTTTTGTACAGTAGGAAGAAGGAGACACTTTAAAGAGAAGAAGCTATTACAAAGGATATTGTTAAGACAATATATTGTTAAAACAAAACTTATTCTGTGCCAGTAAAAGACATTGATTTGAAGTTTATTTAGTTTACAGTTTGCAAATCAGGAACACTTTTGATTAGAGATGAAGTGTTTCAAATAGAAAGAAACTTCTAAAATTCAAATATCCCATTTTATCTACATTGCAATAGAAAATAGCTGGGAAATAGTATCTACCTAATAACCAGTTACCCTAAAATACAGCTTTCAGTCCAACTCTGGAGTTTCATTTTCTCAAGACTGATTGCATATCAATAACTCTTCAAAAGGACACAATGCCCTGGACAAAGCACTCTTTATAATTATCAAGATGATTTAACTGAAAGATGATTGAGGAGGCCTGGGGGTGTAGCGGGTATGTGTGGGGATACTAAAGTCTATAGTTTGAATTTACCAGCTTCTCTGAGGGTGAATGACAAGGCATTCTGTTCCTGGAAAGTTTTATAACCTCCGAAATCCTGGGGAGCAGGTCCACTCTGCCCTACAGGGTCACTCAGTGAGAACTGACTTGATGGCAGTGAGTTTTTATTTATTTTTGTTCTTGTTTTTCAGAAGAGTGGACTCATGGGACATCTCAAAACAATGGCATGAGTGGCTCACCCCCACTCCATGGATCCTAGAAATCTATTGTCCAGCATCGTTCAAAACTATTTCTCAATATTAAAGACAAGTCATAAGTACTTTTATTTATTGATTACTTTCGCTCTTCCAGGCACCATGTTCAAACTTTGTACACGTGATTTAATTTTACTGTCTTGTAACAGAGAAAAGAGAACTATTTCTCTCTCTCCAATAATTATGTCATAGAGATGTCAGATCACACAGCTAGAAAGCACCAGAAGCAAACCAATCAAACCAATTGCTGTTGAGTGGATTTGGGCTCATGGTGACACATTTGTTTCATAGCAGAGCTGTGGTCGGTCCGTCACGCATCATAAATGTGACCTTCCAGGAGCAGAATGCTAGGCATTTCTTCTGAGCAGCCATGTGCAGTTCCATTTGCGCCTCCCCAAGAGTACTCCAACAGCTGTAGAAAATGGAATTTAAATTTTAAATCGGTTTGTCTTCAGATTCAGAAACTAATTATTAACCCTCATTCTATACTGCCTATTACCCTGTTCTATTCAACGGTTTTACTCCAGCTTATCCCTTATTCTCTTGATGCAACCTCAGGATTGGAGGAAGTCCTAGCAACAATCTGTGAGATGCAGAGGACACAACTCTGCTTGCTGAAAATCAGGAAGACCTGAAGCACTTGCTGATGAAGATACAGGGTGCAGTGTTCAGTAAAGATTATACATCAATGTAAGGAAGACCAAAATCCTCAAAACTGGGTTAATAGATAACACCATGAGAAATGGAGGAAAGGTTGAAGTTGTCAAGGGTTTTATCTTGCTTGGGTCCACAACCAATGCTCATGAAAGCAGTAGGCATGAGATGAAAGGTTGCATTCTATTAGGGAAATATGCTGACAATATCTTGTAAAGTTTTTTTTGTTGTTTTGTTTTGGGCATCACTGCTCTCTGGTGGCAGTAGGAAGCCCAGCTTTGCTCCTGGAGAGTTGCTGCTGGATTTGAACCACCAAGCCAGTGGGCCGCAGTCCAGCACTCAACCACTACGCCCCCAGGGCTCAGCCCTATAAAGTTTTTAAAAGCAAAGATGTTACTTTGAGGACTAAGGTGCTCCTCACCCAAGTCATGGCATTTTCCATTGCCTCGTGTGCATATGAAAGTTGGACATTAAAAAAGTAAGACTGAAGAAGAATGGATGCATTTGGATTATGATGCTGGAAAGGGATGTTGAAAGTACCCTGGACAACTAAGAGGACAAACTGATCTGTCTTGGAAGAAGTATGACCAGAGCGCTCTTTAGAGGCAAGGATGATGCGACTTCGTCTTACATACTTTGGACATGTTGTGAGGGGAGATCAGTACCTGGAGAAAGACATAATGCTTGGTCAAGTGGAGGCAAGGAGGAGGAGAGAAGGTCCTTAAGGAGATGGACTGCCACAGTGGCTGCCACAGTGGGCTCACGCATAGGAGTAACTGTGAGGATGGCTCTGGCCAGGCAATGTTTCATTCCATTGTGCATAGATTTGCTACAGGTCAGGTGTGATCCCATGGCATCTAAGAGCAACGTCCCTTATGCTTATGGTGACTATATTCACTGAGCATCTGCTGTGTACAATGCTATAGCAATGGACATTTAGAAGTGAAACTCAGTGGAAGCAAAGAACAGAAGTAGGTCTCTAGGTAATAATGGTGGGATAGCTTATGAATTATAGGTTTGGAAACCCTTGTTCTGTCCTACAATTATATATATATATATATATATATATATATATATATATATATATATATATGGCTCAGTTTCTGTCCTACAATTTTACTATGGCTTATCCCTTATGTCCTTGATGTAGCATAAGTATTTGTTAACTCAATGAGCACTTAAAAATCATTTTATTGGGGGCTCTTACAACTCTTATCACAACCCACACATACATCTATTGTGTCAAGCACCTTTGTATGTTTGTTTCTCTCATCATTCTCAAAACATTTGCTTTACACTTGAGTCCCTAGTATTAACACATTTTCCCCCTCCTGCCCCACTCTCCCCTCCCCCATGAACCTCTGATAATTTATAAATCACCATTATTTTGTCATATCTTACACCATCCGATCTCTCCCCTCACCCACTTCTCTGTTGTCCATCCCCCAGGGAGGAGGCCACATGTAGATCCTTGCAATCTGTTCTTTTCTGTCCCACTTTCCCTCCACCTTCCCATTATCGCCCCTCTCATTACCAGTCCTAAGGGGTTCCTCTGGCCTGGATTATGTGTTTTCATTTCCTGTATATATCAGTGTCTATCTTCCAGTTCAGCGGATTTGTAAAGTAGAACTGGAATCATGATAGTTTTGGAGGGGGGGGGGGAGTAAGAGGAAGTATTCAAGAACTAGAGGAGGGCTGAGCCCCGGTGGTGTAGTGGTTGTGTGCGGGACTGCGGCCCACTGGGACGGAGGTTCGATTCCGGCTCACAGGAGCAAAGGCTGGGTCTCCTACTCCCACCACCAGGGCAGTGATGCCTAAAAAAAAAAAAAAGAACTAGAGGAATATTGTATGTTTCATCATTGCTACACTACACCCTGCCTTGTTCCCTTTCCAGGCCTTCTGTGAGGGAATGTCCAGTTGCTCATAGATGGCCTTTGGGTCTCCACTCTGCACTCCCCATCACTCACAATGATAGGATTTTTTGTTCTTTGATGCCTGATAGCTGATCCCCCCAACACTTCGTGATCACCCAGTGTGCTGTGCTTCTTCCAGGTGGGTTTTGTTGCTTCTTGGCTAGATAGCCATTGTTTATCTTCAATTCTTTAGGGCCTCAGCCTCTAAATCCCCTGATAGCTGGGCACCATCAGCTTTCTTAGCCACTTTTGTTTATGCATCCATTTTGTCCATAGTGATCATGTCAGGACAGACTGGTGTGCTTCTTGTGTGTGGGCTTTATTGTTTCTCAGTTAGATGACTGCTTGATTAGCTTCAAGTCTTTAAGACCCAGGTGGTATATCTTTTGATAGCCAGGCACCATCAGCTTTCTTTGCACATTTGCTTATGCACCTGCTTTGTCTACAGCAGTCAACTAGCACTTTTGAACAACAGTTTTGTGATGAATGCTGTATTGTATTAGAAGATATTGGGTTGGTTGAGCAAGAGGAAGAAGTTGATAATAACTTTTGTCATTTTAAGATGTATATATTTAAAGATAATCTCTCCTGTAAATGTTCACCCATGTTTTAATTTAAAACTATTTTTAACCTATTAATATCTCAGAAATAGCAGGTATTTCATAATCATTTCTACTTTAAATGGTAGCATTGAAATTTCAAGGAAAGTTTTTAGTAGTATTTCTTCCAGTTAGTGATGCTTCTTACAACTGATGCAGACTTAGCTTCATTACAACATGATAAATAATTTGCAAGATAACAATTATTCACTGTCTTGTATTATGTTAGATTTCTCTCTACATAATGCTTTTCTATTCTTGGCCTTAAATGTGTGTTTACTCGAGTTATAGTTATTTATCTTCCTTCATTTGTTAACCTTTCGTGTTTTTATCTTCAGTCCCAACTTCTTTCCTGGGCTCTTATTTATAACTGGTACCTGAATATTTCTACTTTGCTGTTCTAATGTCATCTCAAACACAGTACAACTCACTGCCTCTCCGTTCCAAGCCAGCTTCTCCTCCAGGCTTCTATTGATTTTTTAGGAGTTCAGAATCATAACTCTGGGAACCACCCCATATTCTTCCTTTTACTTTGTGTGTTAGTCTGGGTTGACTAGAGAAACAAATTTATAAGAAAGCGCTTTATATCAAAGAGTAATTGTATATTAAGAAAACATCCCAGTCTCTTCCAGATCAAGTCCATAAGTCCAATATTAGCCCATATGTCTGGTACTAGCCCATAAATTCCTCTTTAGACTCAGTACATACGGTGATGCCAAATGCAGAAAGATCATAGGCCAGTGGAGGATGCAGTGGCTGTGGATGCATCTGAGCCCTGTATGGGGCTCCTCCAGCTCCAGGGCTCTGGCTATCAGCGAGGCTCCATATGGCTTGTCAACAGGAAAGTCAAGCAAGGAGAGAGAGAGAGAGTGGGCCTTTCCTAGGAGAAAAAAGAGCAAGTTCCCAGAATCCTTCTGGTGGGTGTTACCTTGTGACCTGATTGACAGGCTAAACTCCACCTCTCTGCTCCAGTTGACATGAGATTATGTAACTGCCACACTTTGTTTCACATCTTCCCCCCCTGTTACATGTTACTACGATTCTTCTTCTTAGATAGATCCCATTCCAGTTCCACTATTACCAAGCCTTTGTCTAATCACACACAGAGTAGTATAGTGATTGCTCTTCTCCCTCCAGTCTTTTCTTCCATTTTTACCACTTTAAATTTCCCCTAGTATTGTACTGCACACTTTACTCCTTGTAAAAAATATTTAAGAGCTTATCACTGATCACTAAAAAAAAAAATTGAAAACAGCACTGTGTCATATCCAGGCTCTCCTGAATCATTCTCCTCCATCATCATCACCCACCATCTAACTTGGAAGAAGCGATTGGGCATGCTTTAGCTTTCGCAGGTTTGGCCTTTCCATTGTTGAGAGATTGTTATTCCCATCGGTTGGCTTATTAAGAGTTTCATTTACAGGGAACCTCTTTCTCCAAAAGCTATCGCACCTCATGCACTTATCATTAACCCTAACATTTCGTACAGCCTCCCAGCTATTTCTTTCTATCCCTGTAAGCATGAAAATATCTTTCTAATGAGAATTATAAGATTTGAGGGCAAAGAGTAGGCTACATCTCTCCGTATTTCCAGGGTTTAGTGTCTTTTAATTTTTGAACTCTTCATCATAGCTTGAGTGAATGTTTACCAAACACATTAGGTTTCCATTCAACAATTTATACACATTTTATTTCATGACCTTGGTTGCATTTCTCTTAATGTAATAGCACTCTTCCTCTCTGGATTTCCCATGTCCATCTGTCCTTCTTTCCTGTCCCTTCCTGGGTTCTGAGCTCTGTCTTTGGTCAGGATTGTCCTGGTGTGGTTGATGTACTGAAGAGTACCTGACTCCCCGGTGTTATTGTTTAAATGATAAGCTTGTCTATTGCTTGGCCGAAAGTTGATCCCCAGGGATGGGTTTAATTCTAGACTTGAAGGATGTCTAAGGGCCACAATCCTGGGGGTCTATCAGCCTCTACGAGATCCCTAAGTCTGATCTTTTCTATAATTTTGAATTTTGTCTGACATTTTTCTCTCATGCTGTCCTGAATCTTCTGTTGTAATCACCATTAGAACAGTCAGCCAGTAAGGGTAGTCAGCACTATCTATTCTGGGATTAGAATCATGGGGAATGTGGTTTGCATGGTCTATAGGTCTTTTGGATTAATTATTTCTTCAATCTTTGATTTTCATCACTCTTATTTGCTTTGGTCATGGAGGGACCAAGCACCTCATCTTAGATGGTTCAAGTCCAGTGACTCATTCCCTCAAGGTGCATGGTTATGGCTAAGTTTTCCAAACTTTGAAAGCCTGGAAGTCTTTTAACTAGAGTAAAATATTAGATGTGGAAATTAACCTCACCTACAAATTCATTTCACAGATGGGGAAACAGCAGCTCATCGACAGAGAAAAGTTAAGATATTCTTGGTATAAAGTCAAGCATTTGGGCTGAGCCCCGGTGGCGTAGTGGTTGTGCGCGGGACTGCGGCCCACTGGGATGGAGGTTCAATTCCAGAAACGGGGCTGGGCCTCCTACTCCCACCACCGGAGAGCAGTGATGCACCCGCCCCCCCCCCAAAAAAAAAAGTCAAGCATTTGTTGATAGTTTTAGTTTGTATACTAAAGGGTTGTTTGGCTTATGCAGAATGACGGAATTCAAGAAGGAGAAAGGAGGGCATTTTCTAACCAAGGTGGGGTGCTGGGGCAAGTTTCGTGGAAGAAAACTTACAGACAACAGGAGCCCTGTCGAGAGAAGCATTTGCAGTAATTTTACGTATCCTGAAAACAGTTGGATGCTGTTTTTCCTTCATGTCGTGATCTTCGAATAAAGTCTCTGCAGCTCGTAGCTCGGAGAAAGTCAAGTAGGTTGACTTTGGGGCCGGGAGGAAGAGCTACTGTCCAGTGGTGACAACTAGCCTAGGGCTTGCCACGCTCAGCAGTGAGCCAGGGCACGCCCCTGGCTGGAATCTGTGGACTAAGCAGCCGCTGTGGCCTTGGCCAGGGTCCCAGGAAAGAGGAGTAAGGGGCTTTCCACCTGCCCCCAGCCTAACCCGGCATTGGAAGCCTAGCGGATTCCAGCCATTCGTGCCCCGCCTTCTCAACTGGCAGGCCCTTCCCGGAGCCCAGTCCCTCGCCCCGCCCCCTACGCTCTGCGGACTCGCTCCCGCGTCAGGCGCGCGAGCACGCGAGCACGGGGAGGCGGGAGGCCCGGTGGGCGCGCTTCCGCGGGGACGAGCGCGCAGGCGCCTGCTGGGAAGTCGCTGCAGACGGGAATCCCCAGTCCCGGTGGGCGGCGGGGTAAGCGGCCGGGATCCGTGGGGTTCTGACGCCCCGGCCCGTGTGGGGCCGAGACTCGAGGCTCGCGACGCCTAGAGGCTGCTTGTCGCCGCGTGTCCCGGCGAACGGTTCGGTGGAGGCGATTGGGCTCTTCCTTCCGCCCCCAGAAGGGGACGGGCTATCCCGCCGGGCCTTGTCCGCGCAGCCTGCGAAAGCGGTGGGGCGCGAGGGCGCGCGGGTGTTGGTGGGACCCCCTAGGCTCGAGCGACCCTGGTGCCCGTGGCCTTCAGGATCCGGCCCCCGGGAGCCCGGGAGGAGCAAGGTGACGGGGAGGAGTCTCTTGCCCGCGGCGCTGCTCGGGATAGACGGAACCTCCAGACTGAAAGGAACCATCCCCTAGAAGAGCGGGCAAGGGCCCGCTTTGTGGAAAGGCGCGCAGCTTAGAGCCAGTGGGAGGCCCGCGGTGGCGGCGTCTCCTCGCCGAGGGTGAAGTGTGGCACTGCCAACCAAAGCCGCACTAGCCGGTGCGGGAGCAGGAAGTGACGGATTGCACTCGCAACAAGTTCCAAAGCAAGCCCACTGCCATGTCGTGGGTTCCGACCCACACCAACCCTAAAGAACAGAACTGCCCCCGTGGGTTTCAATATAGATGTCAATCTGTATTGGAGTAGAACGCCTCTTCTTTCTCTTGCGGAGCGGTCGGGGTTTTCCACCTGTTGACCTGGTTAGCAACCTTGGAAACGGTACTAGGCAGTTCTCTTCTGCCTGGTAAGGGCACCCCGAGTCAGAATAGCTTGGTAACGGGTTTGATTCCGGTTCAGGTGGGACGCTACGCTGCCACCTGCTTGGCACCTTCACAGAGTGTGGCTCGGTTAGGAAGTAACTCCACAGTGGGAAACAGAACCAGCCCATTGAACGGTTTTAAGAAGAGCTGTTGAAAG
The DNA here is from genome assembly GCA_004026705.1 of Nesogale talazaci. Lineage (NCBI taxonomy): Eukaryota > Metazoa > Chordata > Mammalia > Afrosoricida > Tenrecidae > Nesogale > Nesogale talazaci. Next base: position 18,182 of record PVJH01026724.1, read on the forward strand.
ATTCTCAGTCGTTTTAACCATATCATAAAGTTAGGTAACTGCCTCTTTTCACAGGAGGCGCTCCGTTTGCCAAATATTTAGTAACTACTCGATTTCTGAATGCAGGGAACTTGTCCACCCTCACCCTACCCCCCAAAAAATTTTGGATTGATTCTAACTCGTAATGCTATAGGGCAAAGTAAAACGGCCCTATTGGATCATTCTTAACCAGAGTCACATCTTCTGCGGAGAGGTTGGTGAATTCTTTTACCCACTGTGCCACCTGGGTGTCTCGTGGGGTAATACAGCACTCAAGAAACCACAAGAATCCTCCTTGCTTGCATGGAGCTTGTATTGTTATTGGCCAATGTGATTTTCTTTCATACTTTTTAAATAGAAATTTGCAATGTGCAGATGAATAAAATTCCTTCCATACCTTCTTGATTGGAATATATTCATATGTACAGTTGCGACTGGGTGGCGCAAATGTTTAGGTGCTGGACTACCCACTGAAAGACTAGCGGTTCAAACCCACCACAAGGATTCTTGAAAACAAGGCCTGGAGATCTATTTCTGCAAGGTCACAGGCGTTCTACTCTTGCGTACCTGGGATCATTGCAAGTCATAAGTGACAGCAACTAAAGATAACAACCTGCCACAAATTCACCACCACCACCCTTTTTTGGGGGGGAGGGCATCACTGCCCTCTGGTGGTCGTGGGAGCTACCCAGCCTTGCTCCTGGAGAGCCGCTGCTGGATTTGAACCACCAAGCCCGTGGGCCGCAGCCCTGCACTCAACCACTACACCACCGGGGTTCAGCCCCTAACCACCCCTTTTCACCACAAATTAAACATCTGTTTTAACCACCACTCATGTCAAAAGAAAGAACATCTCCAGCAGCTCCTCTCATCCGTGAGCGCTTCCCATTTACTATTCTTTTTCTCCAAATGCAAACTTTTTCTCACACCATAGATCAATTTGGACTATTTCTGAAACTTTCATAAATGGAACAACGCTGTATACTTTGGTGTCTAGCTCTTTGCTCAAATTTATATTTATGTGATTGTTCCCTGTTTGAAAACAAAATTTCTCATAAGGAGAAAACTAAATTGGGCAATGGGACAGAGGAAAACTTTAGATAGGGATAGTTCTGAGTGGGTTTTCTGAGGAAATGACTTGAGAAATGGCACGAAGAGATTAGAGAAGGGAAGCATCGGGTTAAGAACATCCGGAGCAGAAGGAATGCGAGGGTGTGAATGAACTTGACAGGTTTTGGGAAAAGAGAGAAGAGAGGGATATCCTTGCGGGAAAGTAGGAGGAATTGAAGTTGGAAAGAGAGACAGAAGTCAGATTACCTTGGGTTTTGTGCCCTGGATATTTAGATTGTTTTCTACATGTAATCGCTGTAAGGAAGAGCCGTGACCTGGTGTTCTTGGACTTGTAGTATGAACCACATTAGGAAGAAAGGACGGTCTATCTATATATATACTCACCAAAGAATATATTCTGAAAAAGGGGCAACATTCTTGGGTGAAACATTACCATTTGGGAAAGTCTTTTCTACATTTTGTTTTATATTGAATCAGTTACAATTTGCTACCAAAAAGAAGATTTAGAAGATACTTGAGAAATTAGACATCTCGTCTGTTAGGTGCTGGTCAATTCCAACTCACAGTGGCCCTGTGTGAGAGGGTGAACCTGCCCCAGGTGTTTTTCCTAAGCTGGAATCTTTTCCACAGTAGCTTCCTAAGTTTTCCACCAGCAGAGCTGCTGACAGGCTTTGAGCTGACATCCCTTCAATGAGCAGGCCACTGCTTAACTGTTGTGCCACCACAAACAATGCAGTTAATTTCTGTTTGGGCCTCTTAAAGAGGAACTTGGTTCTTTCACAGGAGGCTCAATTAACTTCGAACAACTCTATTTGTTCAAATATTTTCCTAATACATAATTGAAATACTTTAAAGTTATCTTTGTCTCCCATTCAGTGCTCATGCCATCTGTTTGGTGGGTTTTCTGTGTGTAATTTTAGTCCAGGACTTTGCAATGATCTGTCGTGATTTCTGGAGTTAGATTCGGTCCATCTTAGACGCTATCCAAATCTTTTTTCCATCTCAGACGCTATCTAAATCTTTTTTTCTATTCACTCATCTGTCATTGTGTTGTTAGCAAGCTTGATCAAGATGGTAGCAATTAAAAACAGTATGTTCACTCCAAGTTCATTATGAATATTGTTATTCGGAGTGTAATTTTTGTTGTTTACAATTCCTGTGAAAAATATTTTGGCGTAGTAAGTGTTGGACTGCTAACCTTAAGGGAAGCAGTTCAAATCCACTAGCTGTCCCATGAGAGAAAGATGAGGCAGTCTTCCCCCGTGAAGATTTACAGCCTCAGCTCTCACACGGTCTTTCCACTTTGTCTTACAGGGTTGCTCTCAGTAGTCGGAATTGGCAGGATGGCAGTGTGTGAGTGGGAAATATTTGCTTATCTGAAGTTGTGGGTGATTGATCTAACGTGGTCACATTAAGTGATTTATATTCCATAGATAAATATTACTTAAGCTATGTACTTAAAAAGCAATGTCTTATTTTTTTGTGTGGTTATTAACAATCTACACGGCAAAGCATACTCAAACCCAACATGTTTTTACACTCTTTGAGTTGTACACACATTCCCACTCCTTTTCTGAGCTGTTTCTCCTCCATTGGCATGAACTCACTAGTCCCCCTATGTTGCCTATTTAATCTTTTGCTGATTAATAATTTATTTCTGAATATACTTAAAGTATATCCTATGGTTAAAAAACAAAGGCTGAGCCCCGGTGGCTTAGTGGTTGTGCGCGGGACTGCGGCCCACTGGGACGGAGGTTCAATTCCAGCAGTGGGGCTGGGCCTCCTACTCCCACCACCAGAGAGCAGTGATGCCCAAAAAACAAAAATAACAAAAATAAATAATAAAAATAAATAAATAAAAAACAGCCCACTCTTTTTTGAAGAGACAAAATGTCATTTTGCTTTTTGCTTTTAAACCTTCAACCTCATAAAACAGGAAATGTGGTTCATTATGCTTTAATGCTCTTCTGTTTTGTCTTACAATTTGGGGGCTATTCTTGTTGATTTTTCCAAGATTGCTTTTCACCCAGATATATGGTTGATGTGATTAGCACAAGCATATTTTGGAAGATAGAATTAACACCAAAGCTACGGAATGGTTTCAGTGGAAGATTTTCCCCAAGCTAAACATAGAAACATGGTACCGAAAGGAAATCACCACTTTGTCTAACTTCATGGTGCAATATTTTTCTTTTTTTTTTCATGGTGCAATTTTTATGTGTCATAAAACATATAATTGGGTGAATATATAATTTGGCTGTTCTGCTATCAATGTATTTCTATCTCTTGTTTTCTTCTCTTAGATATACACCTTTGTGGGAGCAAATTCTTACTGCCCAGGCCTTGCTAAATTATCCCACTCACAACCCCTTTTCTAGAAATTTGCAACTCAAGCAATCGCTGCCAGAAACATCTTGGATTCATTTGATTTTGTACTAATGTTTGGTCTCTGAGTGTTCAGAAAGCTGTACCGTTGTCAAGTTTTTTGTGACCCCCTACATATAGTTACTTGATGCCATGTGGTCAACCCACAGTTTCGGAAGTGTTGATTTAGACATACCCTTTTTCCTGTTATCTGAGAGTAGAATAGCCCTAAGGTATAGGGTAGCAGAAAGGAATAGAGCGAAGGAAACAAATTGCCACTAATTTATATGTGAAACAATTTCTGAGTGTCTACAGACCCCCAAATAACCTATCAGACCATATATCAAATGAACATAGAATCTAAAATATCCCTACCTATCCTTCAAGGCTCCCATACATGGTTCAAAGCTCTGAAGGTTTGATGCAGTCTGAGTGAATGTAGTTCCAAGGGAAGGAGCCTGGTGGCGCCACTTTTACCCCTCAGACTGTGCACTGACTCCTCTCTGACTCCCTGCGGAAACAGCTGAACTCTAATTTCACTTTTTTGTAAAAGCAAAAAAAAAAGCATTTTGGATTTCTTTCAGTTAGCAAAAACAAATCTTTGTGCAGCCCTTCCTAAAAATGAAGTGTTGGGGGCTGAGCCCCGATGGCGTAGTGGTTGTGCGCGGGACTGTGGCCCACTGGGATGGAGGTTCGATTCCAGCTCCACGGAGCAAAGGCTGGGCCTCCTACTCCCACCACCAGGGCAGTGATGCCCCCCCCCAAAAAACAAACAAACAAACAGAAAACAAACAGAAAAAAGAAGTGTTGGAGCACGAACTTCAGAAAAGGGATAATTTGCTGGGGGACCACAGGTGCTCACTGGTGACAAATATTACCAGTGATAACAGTTTTGAACAAGGTAGCTAGGGAATAAAGAACTTAATGGGATTGCCCCTCTTTTGCATTCTTTGGTCTTATGTCATAGAATTGTGCTAACCTCAATCTTATCTCACCCCCACCCCACTCTCATTTCAGACTACTTCTTCAGAGACACAACCAATAATCTTTTGCTTCCCAACGAGCATTCACTTAGAATCTTCTCAAACTCATGTTTCCACGCACGTGATAACATTTCTGTGACCAAGAAAAGAAGTGATTGGCTACATGTTGAAAGCATCCCAGCACCGATCCTGTTTTTTTCCTTTCTGAATTTGGAGAACAATGGAGAAGCTGCCCTTCATGACGGTAGTAGTCTTAATAGGACTAACGGTACGGTGGACAGTGTCTCTTAATTCTTACTCAGGTAATGTGTTTTTACTGTTTCAAAGATAGGTAAATATTCCTTTGGATATAGTTGTTTCATGGGAGTTGAAAGCGGCTTCTTTCTCCACAGAGCAACTTGTGATTTCAAACTGCTCACTTTGCAGTTAGCAGCCTAATGCATAATCACTGTACCACCAGCGCCTAGTTGGATAAAGTTATTGTGTGTGTGTTTGTGAAGGGTTTAATTGGTTACAGTAAGAAGAACTAATTGTGCCAGTGCAAAAATGTATGGGTAAGGATTATGTAGACACATGGGCTTTGTGTTGTGAAGGGACAAAAATATATTCTCCCTGAGAAGATGCCAAATTGAGGAATACTTATACATTAGGCAGTGAGGGAAGAGAAATGAGATCATCGTCATGGGAGAAGCAGAGTTACAGGGGGCTTTGTTTTGGTTTGTTTTACACCTAGTATTGTAAACCTACTAGCTGCTCTTGAGCAGAAAGACATGGCAGTCTGCTCCTGTCAAGATTGACATCCTTGGAAACCCTAAAAGGACACAATGGGTTGGCAGTACTTTGTCTGTGTCTTTCTATTCCAGGAATTGTGTTTGGCACTAGGTGAATACCAACGTTCTTAGTAGGAATGTGGTCACATTAATCACAATGTGCAAATACAGTATGGGAAATCCATCTGGACGTGTTAGAGGAAGTTCTTCAGAGGAGGTGATGTTTGAAAGATGAGTTGAGATCAGCTAGGAACAGGAAATGAGGGAAGGTATTTTATGATTGTTTTATTTTTTTAACTTTATATTATGATGCGAGTGTAAGTGTATAGGGCAAATTGGTTTCCCCCCTAGCAATTCAGACCTGTCTTGTTTTGTGATCTTGATTGTAATCCCCACAATGTAGCAATACTCAAAGAAGGTATTTTAGACATGAGGAACCTGTGCAGACACAGTGTCATGAGAGAGCATGGCTGTTATAATTAGATAGCACCTCTCCACTGCCATTGAGTTGATTCTGACACATAGTGACGTTATAGGACAGAATAGAGCTGCCTCTTTGAGTTTCTGAACCAGGAATTTGCTCTCGATGGATGCTGAGCGTGCACGAAGTGGCATGAGAGCCACAGTTGAGTTTGCATCAGTCAACTGTAAAGATGAGTTGTGTGAGGATAAAGGAAAGGGAAAGTTTGAGGATGAGTCTCATCTCTAGTCAAAGACACTGAGATGGAAAAACCTAGGACAGATTCAGTGTGTGTGTGTGTGTGTGTGTGTGTGTGTGTGTGTGTGTGTCATAAATTCCATTTATTTGATGTGCTAAGATTTGGGAGCATTTTTGTCATATAGAAAGGGGTGAGTTTTGAGTGTTGGGAGTTTGGTGAGAGGGACATCAGAACACATTAATCCATCGTTAGCTGGCCACAGAGAGCACTTTATTTGTGGAACTAGATTCCTGTGTCATTCTCTGGTGAGCTAGACTGTATCAAGTGCTGTACTTGATTTTTTTTCCTTGTGAAATTAAGTCGCCAACACCCAACAATCACAAGAGCCAACGCAGGCAGGCTGCCTTACCCTCGGCCCGTAGATAAAACAAGTGGAAGTGATGAGCCAGAAAATATTTGCTGCCATTCCTAGAGCAGATTTTATCTAGAGCTCCTGTTTCAAGCCTTCCTGGCATTCCCCAAGTGTGAGGGTTCCTGTTGCTCCACATCCTTTAGAACATGTGGCTGTGTTGCTTTGGAATGTGGAAAATGATATACAATTCGAAGCCCCCTCAGATGCCCCGCCCTCATCCCCAGTTCCTGTGATTATGATGAGATATCAGATCCGTGAGAACGTTATGGTTTATGACTCAGCTAACTTAAGATAGGGAGAGTGTAATGGACTATCCAGGTGGGCCCAGAGTAACGAAACAAGCCCTTTAAAGCAGAGCACTTTCTCCTGCTTGTGGCGGAAGGAGGAGCCAGAGTGTTTTATAGTACAAAGAATAGCCACAGAAGAAGAAATGTAGCCACCTTTTTGTTGTAGAAAAACTTGAATGAGATGGATTTGAATAAGCACACACTGAAATCAAACATGCCAGTGATCATGAAGATGGCACACAACTGAGCAGTGTTTTTGTTTGTTTGTTTCCAATTGAGCAGTTGTTATTATTTTTTTTTTACTGGGGAGTGTTTTGTTCTGTTACAGGCTTCCAGGAATTGGAGCCTATGTATGACAATGAACAACAGCAAGTAAAACAGTAATACACAAATGTTTCTTTTTTATTGATCCACTTCTCAAAGTTCAGTGGAAAGCTCTGTTGGGGTCTATATTATTGATCAGTTTGGGGGAATCAGTAACATACTGAGGCTTCTAAGTTACTATGATGGACAGTTTTTCCATTTAAGTCTTCCTTCATGTCTTCCAACAAATACAGAGGAGCTTCACAAAATTTGTGGTAAAATGGAATTAGAAGACAATGACATTTCCTCATGAACATTTTGAAGATCTTTGTATTTTGTAATATTCACATCCTTTCTATGAAATATTTTTGGTATCATATTTCCCCCCTCATAATTTTAAATGATTTATTTTTAAAACTTTATTTTATAGATTTTTGTCACTGTTGTATTGACTGTTTTATTTAACTCAGTATTATTAGCTTGTCTTACAATATCATATAATTCAGCAGTTCAATCACATAAGAGCCGTACAATCATCTCCATAGTCAACCTTAGGACATTTATTTCCTTCTTTTTTGGGGGGGAGAGGACCATCACTGCCTCTGGTGGTCGTGGGCGCTACCCAGTGCTGCTCCTGAGAGCTGCCGTTGGATCTGAACTGCCAAGCCTGCAGGCTGCAGTCCTGCACTCAACCACTTATACCACCGGACTCAGCCCCATTTTTTTCCTTCTTGTGTCCATTGCCATCAGCTCTCCACATACCGTCAACCCTACCTCTCAAGAACCTATGAATGCAGTCAATGTCTCGATAGCTTTTCCTGTCCTGGATTTCATTTACAGAAAAACAGAAAATGAAACACTGTAATTTAGTGTTGGAAATTATAAGATATTTTAGTATTGAACCAAATTTCCATTTTCAGATTTGATATCCAGGTTATGCTAGCTTCATAAAATATTATTTATTATTATTTTTTTGTGGGTATCACTGCCTCTGGTGGTTGTGGTCGTTACCCAGTGCTACTCCTGAGAGCGGCCGCTGGATTTGAACCGCCAAGCCCGCGGGTAGCTTCATAAAATAAAGTGGGGGTTATTATTTAGGTTTCTATAATCTGGAATTAGAGAAATACCTCAAGATTGGAATTATTTGTATTTATTTAGTAGAACTTGATAGTAAAGCAATTTTTTTAGATCTCAAGTTTTGTGTGTGTGTGAAAATATTTAAGCAGTGATTTAGTATATCTAATGATTATAGGACCGTATGAGTTTTCAAATATTTCTATAATTTATATTTTTCTAGTAATTTGTGTCAACTAAAATTAAAAATTAGTGACATTTTTATTAGTTCCCTTTTAATATCTTATAGCTTATATTATTTCTTTTTTTGGGCTTAATCTTTTTTTTGGGGGGGCATCACTGCCCTCAGGTGGTGGGAGTAGGAGGCCCAGCCTTTGCTCCGTTGAGCTGGAATTGAACCTCCATCCCAGTGGGCCGCATTCCTGCGCACAACCACTACACCACCGGGGCTCAGCCAGCTTATATTATTTCATTTAAAAATTGATAATAGTGGTTTTTAAATTTTATTAGTATTTTCAAAGAACTAATTTGATTCTTTTAGTAGTAACCTAAAAATTTGCACCTTTTTTTAATGGCTAAGTTGATATCTTTGCTTAGTTAATTTTCAGTCTTTTTAATATAGTCACTTAAGTTATAAATTTCCTTTCAAGTAGCACCAATAATACTTTTTAATTTCCATTATGATTTTTGCTTTGAATCATGACTTATTTAGAACTTTAAAAAATTTCTAAATATTTAGACTTCAAGGTTGCTCTTTTTTTTTTTTAAAGATGATTTCATTGGGAGCTCATCTCATACATCTCTAATCACAATCCATACTTCCACCCATTGTTTCAAGCACATTTTTTTTTGGGGGGACATCACTGCTCTCCGGCGGTGGGAGTAGGAGGCCCAGCCCCACTGCTGGAATTGAACCTCCGTCCCAGTGGGCCGCAGTCCCGCGCACAACCACTACGCCACCAGGGCTCAGCCCTCAAGCACATTTTTAAATTTGTTGCCATCTTCATTTTCAAAACCTTTTCTGAGCCCTTGGTATCAGTTCTCCCTCCCCCCCCTCCCCCATCCATCCTCCCTCTCTAATGAACCCTTGATAATTTATAAATTATTACTAATTTTTCGTGTTTTCCCCAAAGTCTCCCCTCACCCACTTTTCTGTTGTCCATCCCCTTGGGAGGGGATTATATGTAGATCATTGTGATGGGGGGGCCCTTTCTCCTCCCACCTTCCCCTCACCCTCTTGGTTTTGCTACTCTCATTATTGGTCCTGATGGGTTTATCTGTCCTGGATTCCCTGTGTTTCCAGCTCTTATGCTCTGGTCTAGCCAGATTTGTAAGGTAGTATTGGAGTCATGACAGCGAGAGGGAAGGAACATTAAAGAACTAGAAGAAAGTTGTATGTGCCATTGGTGCTGCTTATACTGCACCCGCGTGGATTCTTTGATGGCTCTTCCTTTCTCAGTGTCTAATTTTCATGTGCATATGACACAACAGAAAATACCATAGCTTGGGTCAGGTGCACCTTAGTCCTTAAAGTAACAGCCTCGATCCTCAGTACGCTAGGTCTTGTGCAGCAGGTCTACCTAATGCACTGTGTCTTTTGATCTCCTGGCTGCTCCTTCCATGGCATTCATTGTGGATCCAAGCAGGACAAAATCCATGACACTGCAACTTTGTCTCCATTTCTCGTGAAGTTGCCTGTGGGTCCAGATGTGAGGATTCGGGTCTTCCTCATCTTGAATTGTAGTTTAAACTGAACACTACAATCATTCAGTACCCATGAGATCAGTAGAACTGTTTTTGTGGATTTTTCAATGTTCTCACTGATTTTTGTTCAATTGATTTACCAGTTAGTAAGGGAGCTGCAATTTCTCCTTGTAGTTTCATTTAATTTTTGCTTTGTATATTTCAAAGCCATGTTATTAGGTAACTTACTTTCTTACCACACAAATCTCATGTCCCTGTTTATTTATATATTGCATTTTTCTTAAATGTTTCCTCTAAGATGAATATAGTTTTACTCTTTTACTGTTATTATCTTTTCTATCATTTCATTAACATTCACCGTGTTTTAGATTTGTATATACAATTGTTCTATACTTTTATTGTTTTTTTAAGCTATACCTGGTTTTCTCCCAGAGATAATTTGGTGATTATTCACCTACATGTTTAACTTAATGAAGTATAAAAATATATTTTATATCATCTACTTGAACAATAAAAGGACCTTAGAAAATTTTAACCCGTTACCATTCCTGACTTGCAAATTAAATATTATTATTTAGGATTTTACATTCCTCATAATCTTAGTACTTATATATTAGACTAATGCTGATCTTACTTTATGCATTCAATTCTTACTTAGACCTTTCTTCGTATTTATCAATTTATTTGCTAATTATTCCATTTTTGTACTGTCTTTTCTCTGACATGCAGAGTAATAGCCACAAGCCAAAATAAATTCCACCTTACCTTCTCTTGAGGCCCATACGCTAGGTATGAAATGGACCTCACACTGAGTATGTATAGATTATGTTGGGAATTTGTACAGTGGTGTTTTGGTTTTTCCTTGTACTACCAAGAACTAAGGCAGAGGTTTAAGTATTGTCTTTATCATTTCCTCAAAGGTTTTGTTTTAAAAATCCTTCCAAAGTTATCTGACCTAGGTTCAAAGCCCAGGTTTTTCTTCCTTATCCATTCATTACATGGATCATTTTCCAAACTTATTTGGCCTACTGTCCTCTTTCTGGGGGTGGGGTACACGTGGGGGAGCGGAAATTACTCACCACCCTCCAACAACTGAAATTTTTTGTAAGGTAGCTAGCCCATAATTCAGAAATAAGTGTTTTTTTGGGGCTGAGCCCTGGTGGCATAGTGGTTGTGTGCGGGACTGCAGCCCACTGGGATGGGGGTTCAATTCCAGCTCCACAGGAGCAAAGACTGGGTCTCTTACTCCCTCCACCAGGGGGCAGTGATGCCCAAAAAGCAAAGTGTTTTTTTCTACTTTTTCACTCTTCCTGGATGATTGTTCTGGAGCCCCCAGCTGAGGTGTCTTCCACTTTGGAAAACAATGATTTTTTCCCCCTTGGGGGAGGGCATCACTGCCCTCTGGTGGTCGTGGGAGCTACTCACTGCTGTCCTGAGGGCTGCCGCTGGATTTGAACCGCCAAGCCCATGGACCGCAGTCCTGCACTCAACCACTTACGCCACCAGCGCTCAGCCCAACAATGATTGTTCTTAAAACTCAGGTTCTAGGGGAAGTTGAAATGAATTAAAAAATTAAGATATAGGATAAAATGACAGTCTTAGAATCTGCTGCACAAGACCTCTTTAGAGTATTGAAAATCAAGGGTGTTACTTTGAGGGCTAAGTTGCACTTGACCCAAGCCATTGCATTATGTGCGTGTGACAGTTGGACATTGAATAAGAAAGACTAGAAGAATTGATGCGTTTGAATTGTGGTCCTGGAGAAAAGTATTGGAAGTACCATGGACTGCTAAAAGGACAAACTCTCTGTCTTCTAAGAAGTGCAACCAGAGTATTCCTTAGAGGC
>PVJH01026725.1:0-29653 GCA_004026705.1 Nesogale talazaci
TGAGCTTCTTTTATGGTGGGTTTTGTTGTTCCTGAGCTAGATGGCTGCTTGTTTATTCTCAAGCCTTTAAGACCCCAGATGTTATATCTTTTGATAGCTGAGCACCATCTGCTTTATTCACCACTCTTGTTCATGCTCCCACATGTCCTCAGTGGGCACCTTGGGGATGTGTGCACACAGCGATATGTTTTGTTTTTTTCCCCCTGTTTGATGTCTAGTGCCTCGACCTTTCACCACCATGTGGCCACGCTGGCTGTTGTGCTTCTTCTGTGTGGGTGGGGTCTCTTCTCAAGTAAATGGTCTATTGTTTATTTTCAGGCTTTTAAGACCCCAGATATATCCTTTGGTGGCTGGGCACCATCAGCTTTCTTCACCACATTTGCTTGTGTACCCATTTAACTTCAGTGATCGTGTTGGGCCAGTGAGCCTCGAGGAATACCAGATTCATAGAACAAAGTGTTCTTGCATTGAGGGAGCGCCAGGGAGAGGGTCCAAGGTCCACTTGCTACCATAGTATTTGGCCTATAGATATGTTCTTAAATTTATTCCCACCTTATAATAGATAGTTATATTTATGTATAGACCTATGTTTAGACCTCTGCAAGTGCCCTTTGCCTTCTAGCTCTTTCCTCTATTTCCTTCCATCTCCCTCCTGTCCCACCCTCATGTTCCACCTTCATTGGCATTTCATTGTTTCCTCACAGAATCATTGTCCTTGCTTAATCCTGACCAGGCCTCCCACTCCATCCTTTCCATCGATTCCAGATGACTTGTTGCTCTCCCCGCCCCCCCATCCATGTGTTTGTCCACACCCCCTTCTCCTTCCCTCTCTCGTGCCCCCAGGAACCATTGTTTGCCCAGTACTTTCTGTGGTGCATTGAGTCTCCAGAGGGATGTATTCCTCTGAGCATCTGTGTTGACATGGAGCTTGGACCAACTCTCTTCCTCTTCCTCCTTTCTTGTCTTTGTCCCTGTGGGTGTGGGATGCTGGCCCCTCCCCCAACCTGTTCTCTGCCATGCCCACTACTAGGGATGGAGTCCATCTGACTCGGGTTGCGTCCGGCTCTATAGCTCTCTTTTCTTGTGTCCTTCCAAGCATCCATGCTGTCCTCATGGTTGGGTGTTTCGTGGTAGTAACTGCTCACCTACTCCGGTTTCTGTGGACACAAGACCAGTACACCTCCCCTGGGTGGGTTAGTGCCCCATTCTCTCTGTTATCCTTTCACTTTTGAACTCCCTTTTATCTCCTCATCCCCTTCCCCCCTCATCCTTCTCCCATTACTGTGTTGCACCCAGAGTGTAACTCCCCGGGTTTAGTCCTCCCTCCTCGCCTTACTCCACATCTTAGACCAACTATTATGGTATAGGAGTCTTCTCTTTTATACTCACCATACTGTTTCTACTTACCTCAGGGGGGCTTATGCAGTAGTTATCCTTTTGTGATTGACTGGCTTTGCTTAGCATAATTCCCTCCAGCTCTTCCCACGCAGAGATGTGTTTCATGTGTTCATCCGAGTTTTTGAGTGAGGCATAGTACTCCATTGTGTGTATGTGCTAGAATTTGCTAATCCATTCATCTACTGGTGGAAATTTAGCTTGCTTCCACGTCTTTGCGATTATGAATTGTGCTGCAATAAACATTGGCATGCATACCACTGGCTGTGGTTTATTTCTTGCCTCTTCTGGATATATGCCCAATAGTGGGAAAGCTGGATCACAGGGTAGCTCAACTTCCATTTTCATTAAGTATCACCAGACTGCTTTCCATAGTGACTGTACATATCTACACGACCACCAGCAATGTAGAAGTGTTCCTATTTCACCACATCCCCTCCAACATTTGTTGCACTCTGATTTTCTGATCTGGGCCAGCCTCAAGGGTGTTAGATGATATCTCAAGGTTGTTTTGATCTGCATTTGTCTGATGGCTACTGAGCGGGAGCATTTTCTCATGTTTATTGGCCATATGGACCTCTTCCCTAGTGAAACTTCTTTTCAATTCTTTCCCCCATTTCTCCAAAGGGTTATCTGTTTTCATCTTCTTGCAGGAAACGAGGGTATTGTAGATTTTTGTAATAAGCCCTTTGTCTGTTGCATTGCTAAAAATCCTCTCCCAGTCTGTGGGTTGCCTGACCACCCTCTTAGTAAAGTCCTTTGATGCACACATGTGTTTTATTCTTAGTAAGTCCCATTTGTCAATTTCAGGTTCCCCTGCATTTGTACCCTGTCTTATTGCAGTTAGCCTTTGTATTCCCTGGGTCAAGGTGCTTAGATTTTCCCTGATTCTCTCACTAATGGTCCTGATGGTTTGTGGTTTTGCTTCCAGGTCCGTGATCCACCTTGAGTTTGTTCTTGTGCATGGGGTGAGGTAGAGATCCTGTTTCATTTTTCTACATGCAGATTGCCATTGTCTCCAGCACCATTTGTTAAATAGGGCATCGCCCTCCCACTTGATGCTTTTGGGGCCCTTGTCGAAAGTCAGTTGTCTATATGCTAATGGTTTTATTTCTGGGTTTTCTATTCTTTCCATTGAGCTGTGTATATGTCATTTGCCAGTACCACGCTGTTTTGACCACTGTGGCTTTGTAGTAAGTGTGAAAGTCTGTTAAAGCCAGCCCTCCGATTGTGTTCTTTTTATTGAGGAGATCCCTGCTCACTTTGGGCTTTTCCCCTATCCTATGAAGTTGGTGGTCAGCTTTTCCAGTTCTCTGAAGAAGGTTGTTGGTATTTGGATCAGGATAGCGTTGGACTTATAAAGTGCCCGGGGAAGGATAGACATATTTACTATATTGAGTCTCACAATCCATGAGCATGGTATATTCCTCCACTTGGGAAGGTCACTTTTTGTTTCCTGTAGTAGGGTTTTGTAGTTTTCCTTGTATAGGTCTTTTTAAAAAAACTTTTAAATTTATTTTTTGGGGGGCATCTTTGCCCTCTGGTGGTCATGGGAGCTACCCAGCGCTGCTCCTGAGAGCTGCTGCTGGCTGGTTTGAACTGCCAAGCCCGGGGGCCACAGTCCCGCACTCAATCACTTACGCCACTGGGGCTCAGCCAAGTCTTTTTTTTTTTTTTTGGTTAGATATATCCCTAGATACTTTAATTTATTCTTGGCTATTGTGGATGGTACTGCCTTCTGGGTCTCCCCTTCTGTGGTCTTGTCAGATGTGTAGAGCAGACTAATCGACTTCTGTTGGTTGATCTTGTATCCAGCCACTCTTCCATATTCCTCTATCCCTGTTAGTACTCCGGTTGTGGATTTGCGATGTATAGGATCATGTCATCAGCGAATAATGATAACTTGACCTCCTCCTCTCCCATTTGGATACCTTGGATGTCTTTCCATTGTCTTATGTTATTTGCTAAAACCTCCAATACTAAATTGGATAGTAGTGGGGATAAAGGGCATCCTTGTCAGGTCCCCTTCTTCAGAGGGATTGATTTAGTCATTTTTCCATTGACTATTATGTTAGCTGTTGGCTTCTTATAGATAACTTGTATTAACGTGAGGAACTGACCTTCTATTCCTATCTGTCTGAGCGTCTTGATTAGGAAGGGGTGGGGTGCTGGATATTGTCAAATGCTTTCTCTGCATCTATAGATATTACCATATGGTTCTTATTCTTCATCATCAATAAATGATGTATAATATTGATGGATTTATGGATGTTAAACCATCCCTGCATCTCTGGGATGAATCCTACCTGATCCTGGTGGATTATGCTTTTTATATATTTTTGTATTCTATTGGCCAATATCTTGTTGAAGATTTTTGCATCTATGTGCATTAGAGATATTGGTCTATAGTTCTCTACTCCTGTGGTATCCCTTCCCTGTTTGGGTATCAAAGTTATACTGGCTTCATAAAATGAGTTGGGGAGTTTTCCAACCATTTCTATACTCTGGAAAACTTTGTGGAGGATTGGTGCCAGCTTTTCCCTGAAAGCCTTATAGAATTCCCCAGTGAAGCCGTTTGGTCCAGTAGCTTTTTTTGCTGGTATATTCTTGATAACCATATCTATCTCTTCTCTTGTTATGGGTTTGTTTAGTTTTTTGACCTCTATCTGGGACAGTCTAGGGAGGGATTGTTTTTCCAGGTATTTGTCCATGTCTTCCAGATTGTTGAACTTGTTGGAGTATAGATTTTCGTAGTACTTTGTGGCAATCTTTTAATTTTATTAGGGTCTGTTGTGATTTCCCCCATTTCATTCATCATCCTATCTATTGTTGCTTATTCTTTCCTTTCTTTGGTCAGGTTTGCCAGTGGCCTGTCGATTTTATTGATCCTTTCAAAGAACCAACTTTTTGCTGCATTAATCTTTTGAATTTTTTTTTGTCTTCCCAGTGGTTCAACTCTGCCCTAATTTTTATTATTTCTTTTCTTTTACTGTTGGAGGGATTATTCTGCTGACTCTGTTCTAGTTGTTGGATTTTTTTGTGAGAGCGTGTCTGCCATGCGACTCTCTTCCTTTTTCTTATTGCAATCAGGCTACCTCTGATAACTGCCTTCGCAGCATCGCAGAGGTTTTGATATGAAGTATTCTCATTCTTATTAATTTCTAGGGATGTTTTGCTCTCCCTTCTAATCTGGGTCATTACCCATTCATGCCACAGAAGTTCGTTATTCATCCTCCAACTGTTTGCCCTTGTTTTACTACTGGTCCTTTGTAACTCTTTTTTAAAATTTAATTATTTTTATGAAATAATTTTATTGGATACAACTCTTGTCACAATCCACACATACATCCTTTGTGTCAATCACTTTTGCATATTAGTTTGCCTCATCATTCTCAAAACACTTGTTTTCTACTTGAGCCCCTGGTATCTACTCCTCATTTACCCCTTCATCCCCCTCCCCCCCCCCCCCCCCCAACAATTTATAAATTATTATTATTTTGTCATATCTTACACCATCCAGCATCTCCCTTCACCCACTTCTCTGCTGCCCGTTCCCTAGGAAGGAGGTTATATGTAGATCTTGCAATCTGTTTCCCCTTTCTACACCACCTTCCCTCCCCCCTCCCAGTATCGCCCTTCTCACCACTGGTCCCGACTGTAACTCCACTGTAGCAGAAAGTTGCATCTTTCTCTCAGGGAGAAGCTAGTGATTTCTAACTGCTGACCTGGCACCAAGCAGCGTGATGTGTAGCCACTGCGCTACTCATACTCAAAATGAATGTATACGAAGGGTAATCCATACCGGTACACATAATGAATATTGTTCCAGCATAGTGAGGCATAAAGTGGAATAACATTCTGAAACATGCTATGACATCTTAGGTGCCACTGAGTCAGTTCCAACCCAAGGCAGCCCCATGCACAAGAGAGTGGGACACTGCCCCGTCCTGCAACCTCCTCACAGTCCTGTGCTTGAGCCCAGGCGTGCAGCCACCGTGTCAGATTATCTTGTGGAAGGTCTCCCTCGGTTTTTCTGCCCCCTCCTTTATTGAGCACGCTGTCCTTTTCCAGGAACGGGTCTCTCCTGAGAACCCGTCCAAAGTGTGGGAGACAGAATCTTGCCATCCTTGCCTCTCGGGAGCTCTCTGGCCATGCTTCTTCCCCGAGAGATCAGCTTGCCTTTCAGCAGTCCATGGTACTTTCACTAGCCGTGGCCAGTACCCCAATTCAAATGCATCAATCCTTCTTTGGTCTTCCTTATTCAATGTCCGATGTCTATGCTGTGACTTAGACGAACCTTAAAAAACATTCTGTTAAGTGAAATAAACTAGACACGTGATGGACAATACTAAAATACTCAATCTAGACCAATGAATAAATACACAAAGATGATTGGAGGCGATCGTGGATTCATAGGGGGGAGATCTTCAGATGTTATCGCTTGATGGGAAGAGAGTTTCTGTTTGGGGTGAAGAAAAGGTTTTGGAAGCAGTGGAGGGAATGGCATTGTGCATGCAGGCTTAAGAATGGCTAATGGCAATTCTTTTGGTAGATGCAGTGTCTCACTGTGGTTAGTTGCCTTCAAATGGTCTCTGACACATGGTGACCTTCTGCATAACAAAATGTAAAATACCATCCTCCTCCTGCACTCCGACCGCCATTGGCATGCTGGAATCCATTGCCATGGCTATTGTATCTCTCAAAAATGATATTGTAGCCCTTTTTACTGTACTAGCTGTGATGCTACTCTCTCCTTTCATTGGTCTTTACTGGTGATGTGTCCAAAGTGAGCAGGACAGCGCCTTGTCATCTTCTCTTCTAAGAGCCCAACAAACCCACTTGATGGCAAGCACGTTAATTCTGATCCATGGACATCCTGTAAGTGTTTCAGAAACTGTGAATCTGAAACTGGTGAAGTGGAGGGCCCGTGAAAGAGAGAGAGCCCTTCCACGAGATGGGCTGACGTTGTGGCTGGAACAACGGGATCAGGCAGAGGAACAATTGTGTGCGTGGCACAGGGCCGTGCAACATTTAGTTCTGTTGTGCATTGCAACAACAATAACAACAACAACAACAACCACCAATCTTCAAGGGAGCAGACAGCCCCATCTCTCTCTTAAGGAGCAGCTAATGGGTTTGAATTGCCAACCTTATGGCTCTAAGGAAATTCCTGGCTGCATTTTTTCTAAGGCTGATTTATTTATTCTTTGGGCAGTTTTTTTTTAAAGAATACTAAATCATCCTTAGAAGGAATATAGCCAGAATGTGCTCCTCATTTCCTCTAAGTCTCTTTGTTCATCTGCTCGAGCCACACCAAGCTTCTCTCTGTTTTTCGTACCCTAGAGTCCTCGCTCCTTTACTCTTGTACAGAAGGAAAATCCTAATTATCCTTTGAGGTCCAGCTCCACTTGAGAGAAACTTCCGCTGTCTGCTCAGGCCATCACCCTCCACAATGTCATGGCCTCCAGGGTATTGTAATCAATTGAATTCACAGGTTTTTTTTCTGAGCTGAATCTGGGCCATGGATGTGAAATGGATCACATTTATAGGAATAATTCAAGTTTCATTTTCACATATATAATGCAGGACTTCGTCTTCATCTTATCAATCCCTGAGATGTAAAACAGGAGCACAGTAGCTACTTTTTCCTTGTTACCTCAGGTCCAACCTCAGGACTTATGATATCTCATGCTCTTTGAAGGTGGCCTTCTGGTGCCCAGCATGGCCGCACTGACATCCACACCTGCTGACATCACATCTCAAAGCTGCAGATGCCTGGTGCCAGAGCACCGCTGGCTCCCTGCAGGCTGCAGAGGGCAGAAGCCTACGGCACTCCACACTGTTCTGGGGAGAACACTTCTTGTGCCTGGCACTTAATCACCTGCTCACCAAAGCAGCACAGCTTGTTCTCCTGAAAGCAAGCCCTTTTATTTCGCTGGCATTTTCTAGGACTCCAAAAGGAACTTGTAGAGCTGGGCTGGAAAATGGAGTCCATGTTCTCCACTTTGATTCCACATCCTTCCCTAAGCACTCTCCTTCCCTGAAACCAACCATCTGACAGGAAGAGATGCCTGCAGATCCACGGTGGCACCAATCATCAGACAGCTCTGATTCTGAGCTTGCAACTGACCACATTCTTTCATCTGTTCAAGGGTCTGCCTCCATGTGTGACCCGACTGCAAGTTCACTGTAGGCAGGATGGGGCTTTGTTCCTTTCTAGATGTCCCGGTGTGTCGTATCTGATCTAGGGTGGAAGCTAACAGCTATCTGCTGCCTGAAGGCTCTGCCAGCATTCTTCAGAGAAGGAACTTGAAGGGCACAAACGAGGGATGGGGAGTTGGGTCTTAGCAGCAAAGATGGCTTCACTTTGGGTCATCTTAATACCCTTTCATAAGAAAGTGAAAGAAGAGAAATGATAGGCCATCTGGTAGACCTGGTGATTTGCTTAGTCTCAACATGTATATTCTTTTCCTAAGGATATTTTTCCTAAGGGTCCTGAGTTACCTTTTTTTTTCTTTCAAAAGCAGGGACCTTGGTTTATGTACCTTCACATTCTCAGAATGCAGCACAATTAGAGCTTCAGTAAGTGCAGGTTTGAATGGAATTGTATGTGATATTTCCTGTCCTAAATTGTCTTCCCTCCAAGCATGTCTTAAGACAGGACTTGGGTGATGTTGTTCTGTTTGGGAGATGATCTCAGGATGCAGAAGAGGAGACAAAACTCCACAAAGGACATGCCACTGAATGTGTCACTGCTGTGGGCACTTTGGCTTAACCTTCCTGCGAGTCCTCGGATAAGGCATGCGAAACTATCTTAGAGTTATCCATCAGAAGATGGGGAGCTGTCCCTCATGGCTGAGAGCTGCCTCCCAGCAGAATTAATTCACTCACATGAGAACCAGCTCCAGGATGCATATCAACCCTTAGGCAGAGAAAGCAGAGAGAGAGGCAGGCACCTGGGATAGGCAGCTGTCAGCAGGCTGAAGCGATATACCTTCGCTGCAGGTTCCCCTAGCTGATGCAGGAGAGCAGAGCTGGAACTGCAGCTGGGCCAGTTACCTCCGGCCCCCTGGACTGAGAGAGGAAGGAAGCTCGAAACCATTGTCTCCATTTGAAACCACCTGCTGCTGAGGTTAGCCTACTTCTTTGACACAGGTTCAGCCATTGTTTGGAGAAGATACAAGAAGGAGCAGTATTTCCAGTCATTGGGTTCAGTACTTGGGAATGATCTTCTTTATTCTCAAAGCAGTTCCAGCTTTTTTTCTTTTTGACAATGAGTGATCTGATCCTCATACCGTTAGGAAACAGTGGTGACCCTTCCTTCCCCAGCCGCATCATGAAAAGCTTGTCACATGAAGCTTCTGTGTCCCCCTCCATCCCGATTCAATGTGAACAAGGACGGCAGAAGGTCAGGAGCATTTTGCACCAAAAATAAACCAAACTTATTGCCAGGGAGTTTATTCCGACTTATAGGACAGAGTAAAGCTGTCTCCCTGGGTTTCTGAGGCAGTAAATCCTTATGGGAACAGAAAGCCTTAATCTAGGCATCCTGAAACTAGGCCTCGAGGGCCACAGGCGGCCCGCTGAGGACATTTATCTGGCTGCTGGGTGTTTTTGACACCATTGCCTGTCCTGCTTAGCAGCTGACTCATTTGGGACTCGAAGTGAATTTGTTCATAGTTTTGTTTTGTTTTTTAAACAATAGTCCGGCCCTCCAATCATCTGAGGGACAGTGAACTGGCCCCCTGTTTAAAAAGTTTGAGGACCCCTGCCATAATATTTCTTTTGAGGAGCCGCTGGTGAGTTTGAACCTCTGCCCTTGTAATTAGCAACCCAACTTGTAAGCCACTATATCTCCAAGGGCTCCCCCCACTTTGCGCAGGAGAGCTGGAAACTAGCTCTGGTGGGGCACTCAGGTTTGGAGAAAGGGGCGCCCTTTTCTCACCTGACAATCTGCAGCCTCCACCCTGCCCTCTCAGGGGACTGGCATTGTCTGGTCCCTACTCCATTCCCACTTCTCAGACTTCATTCCAAGTTCGTTCTGAAACCCACCATTGCTCTCCGCCCCTGCTGTATGGCGGCCGCCACCTGCCAAGCCGCCCTAGCACCTTTGCCTGCTGGTCTGATCCAGCTCTCGCCGACGCCAGATAGAGTCGACTCAAGTGATTGCCTAGAATCCATGGCCACCTCTCACCCTTCATTGATGACCTTACATATCACAGATCCCGGTGTTGCTCAGTCCTCACAATCAGCAGCATTTGGGAGTCCATTCTTGTGGCTCTTGGTGCCAATCCATCCACTAAGGGTCTGCCTTGTCCTCGTGGACCTTCTACCTCACTGAACCTAATGTCTTCCTCTAGCACCCCGTCTCTCCTGATGGCAAAGCCTGTGAGCTCAACGGTGCTGGTTGAGCTTCACCTGGGGTTTGTCCTTTACATGATTTGGGGAATAGATAGCCATTCTTCATAGTCTGTTTTAGCTTAAAAGCTCTGCTGAAACATGCTGGTATTGGAAATACAAGTGGAATAGCTCCCAGCAGCATAGCAACATACAAACCACAGGGGTGTGTGCCTGTGTGTGGTGCCATGGGTTCAGTCCCTTTAAGTCCCAGAACTATATAGGATTTGATTTCACTATTACCTCTGACCTTGATGTTGGGACTACTGGATTTTTCTCTGTAAAAATTTCTCTTTACTGTCTCCATTGCTTTTCCCCTGTTCTATTTCCTGCAGGTACTGTGAACCCCATTACATACTGCGGTCAAAAGTGTCCAAGGTGTAGAGTAGGATTTGGCACAAAATGTGTTGCATTAAATGAGAAGACCCAAAGGGATCAAAATGGTGCATTTCATATGATTTATTCACTAACCCGCTTGTTCATAAATCTACTCAAATATTACTAAAATACCTAGTGATACAGTTTCATATACCATAGTTGGTTTTTAATGTTTGGGAAATGCACAGATACAGTAACATAGCTGACAACCAAGTTAATCAAGCCTCCTTGATTTTCCACTCATCTGGGAACACAGATTTCCCACATAGCTCAGGCTGAGGGCAACTTAGTTGGGAATAAGGCTGTATTTCAGGAACTAGTTATGTGACCCTGAGAGTGATTATACTGTTGACCATTCTTTTGTTTTGGCTTGAGTTTCATTGAAGACTTCCGACCTGCTTCGTATCAGGCTGCTCACAAGAAGGGTAACTTTAGCTTTCTTCTAAGTTACACGACGTCTGACCTCCAGAAGCTAGGTCCTGAAGCCCAGGGCTGGGTAGATGGGGTGCAGAATTAGGACTCCCACTTGACCATAAACCTGATTTTATATTAATCCCAAGCCTATTTGATTCTCTCTTCTCACTTATATTATAATCAAGTTGCTCTTTATTTTTCAACTTCCTGGTTGAAAAAGAAGAGGATTCTTACTGATGAGGATCAAAGATGAGAGCTGTCAGTATGGATTGCACCGCAACATAAAGAAAAACAAATGTTCACAACCGGCCAATAGGCAACATTAAGATACACTGAGGCAAAAATGGACGCTGTCAAGGAATTTATTTTTCTTGGATCCTCAATCAACTTCCATGGAAGCAACAGCCAAGAAAACAGACAAAACATCGAACTGGGCAGATCTTCAGCACAAGACCTCGTGAAAGTTCAGAAGAGCAAAGGTTTCACCTTGAGCACTAAGGTGCACCTGATTCAAGCCATGGTATTTTCAATGGCATTGTACACATGGGGAAGCGGGCCATACATGGGAAGGAACAAAGAATTGTAGCCTTTGTATTAGAATCCTGACTCTACCATGGACTACTAGGAGAACTGAAGCCCAGGTGGCATAGGGATCATGAGTAGGGCTGTTAGCTTTGGGGACCCCCCCAGCCACTCTGAGTGAGGAAGGTCAGGTTCACAGCCTCCAACACCCACCGGGGCAGTTCTATTTGGTCCTAGAGGGTCTGTGTGAGTTGGAGTCAACTCTGTGGTAGCGAGGATGTATGCGTGTGCTGGGACAACTTTGTCTTGGAAGAAGAGCCAGCCTGCTCCTCAAAAGCAAGGAAGGGGGCTGAGCCGTGGTGGCGTAAGTGGTTGAGTGCGGGACTGCGGCCCTCGGGCTTGGCGGTTCAAATCCAGCGGCGGCTCTCAGGAGTGGCACTGGGTAGCTCCCACGACCACCAGAGGGCAGTGGTGCTCCCCCCCCCCCCAAAAAAAAAACCAAGGAAGGCCAGACTTTGCTTCATATACGTCATAGAGGTTATCAGGAGGGACCTGTCATTGGCAAAGGTTATCATGGTTGGTAATCTAGAAGTCGGTGGAAAAGAAGACCCTTAAAGAAACAGATGGACGTAGTGGCTGCAGCAATGTGCTCAAACAGCAACCAGAGTGAGACTGGCTCAGGACCCGGATATGTCTTGTTCTTTATAGACAGGGCTGTAGGAGTCAGAACCTACACCCGGACTCCTAACAACAGCAACAGCTATCAATTAATCATCCGCTCCATTGATTATGCCAGGCCTAATCATCTTTACTTAATTTAGCTTCAGCACCACCATGAATGCTGTCTATGGGGCTTCCTCACTACTTAATATAGAGTTCCAGTCTCACAGGGGGGATGTGAGGATTGAATGAGTCTTTGTGTAGGGTCCAGCACGTCGTGTGAGTTAAAACATTTTATTTATTTTTATTTGTAGTTAGCATCAATAATAATAGTGATCGCAACCTCCTTCCTCACTAAGCCTACGTGTTGGACAAACGAACACTTCTAGATACATATTTCAAACATTGTTAGGTAAGAGGAGAAACAATGGGAAATGCACTGGGAGAAAATAAGCAGGAGTCCTAATGATGCTATTGATTATGTTGGACTGCTCATCACAAGGTCAGCACTGGAGAAAGCTGAGAGTATTTGCCCCCCTAAAGATTGTATGTGTTTCTGTATATGAAATAGAGGATCGGGGGGCTGAGACCCGGTGGCGTAGTGGTTGTGTGCAGGACTGCGGCCCACAGGGTTGGTGGTTCAAGTCCAGCAGCAGCTCTCCTGGAGCAAGGCTGGGCCTCCTACTCCCACCAGGGAGTAAAAAATATAGGGTCGGTAAACCTATATAGACAGTATCTGGATTAATAATTTTTGGGGGTATGGCAGGAGAATTTGGGTGAAATAATGTTGAGTTCAAGAAAGAAGTGTTCTACAACTGATTGTGGTGATGGTTGTGCAACCCTTTCTTTTAAGATTGAAGGAAAGCTTATTAAGAAGTTCTAATACTTATGGATTGTTATAATATCTGTAAGAATCCCCAATGAAATGATTTTTAAAAGAATTTCTGATAAGTAGATGGTGTAACCTTATTTGCTGAAAGTGAGGAGAGCTTGAAGTACTTGTTGATAAAAATCAAAGATTGCATCCTACACAGGAGAATGAAACTAAATGTAAACAAACCCCAAATCCTCACAGCTGGATCAATAGTAGCATCATGATAAATGAAGAGAAGATTGCAATTGTCAAGCATTTCATGTTGCTCAGATCCACAACCAGTGCTCATGGAAACAGCAATCAAGGGGCCAAAGGACACATTGCTTTGGGTAAATATGGTGCACAAATTCGACTTGCACAAATTGATTTTTAAAGCGTTAAAAATAAAGGGCGTTGCAATGAGGACTAAGATGTGCTTTTCACAAGGTGTGTGCAACCCTTCTTAATAGGATTAAATTCTTGAATTGCATAATATGCGAATGATATGAATTTATAGCCCTGGAAACCCTCTATGCGGTCATGATGAATCAGGATTAAATTACCTTGATAGCAGTGGTTTTTGGGGGTCTTTTTTTGATGGGGGTTCAGGACAAGGTTACGTGAGCTCTGTGGAGTTGCCACACCCTAACATAGAGAGGTACGCAGATCTTCCCTAAAGGCAACTTAGAGACCGGCTTCTAGGCGGATGCAAGGATACTCTCAGACAGCTGGTCTCCTCCTTCCTGTAGCAAAGTAGTATTACATGTTCATGAGCATTAATTACTACTAGTTCACTAGCAAAAGCATCGGGCCATCTCTATGTGTACGGGTACCACACTCAGTGTCATCTACTTGCCCAGGAGTGGTGATGAAGTTGCTTCTTGTCCCCCTTTTGCATATCTTGCTCCTGGGGTGGGGGGGGGGGAGGAGAGAGAAAAGGAAATTCAGGTCAGAGACGTACAACCATACAAAACCTAGCATTCCAGAGTGTCAGGGGAGAGCCCTCCATGCTGATCTTTTTGTTTGTTCATGCAAATTCCTATTGATCAGCAGGTTAATCTGTTTTCATTATTTGTGATCAAAATATTGACTATCTCCTATGTATCTGCCTGAATTCCCTAATTTAGGTTAACTTGCCTGGGGAATACCTCTGAGGAACATGTCGATAATTCATTAGCAGCTCACTTAGGATGTCTTTCCCCCATTGCTTGCAACTCATTTTCAGGAGTAATGGTTGGAGGACTTATCAAGCATTTAAAAGTGATTGTTAGTTGTTTCTTACAGCTTACCCGAGGGTGGCCATGTCTGAAGCGATCTTCCTAATTTTTTCTCAATGGCTTCCCCGGAGACATACTACACACTTTATTTTCTGGTGTTGAAACCACTCAAGAGATGTGATCATCTTAAAAGGAGGTGCAGGGTGCAGAGAGATAGATGGTATGGTAATGTCAATGCCCCAATTTGACATTATTAACGAAGATAGCTAAGGAGTCACCCTGGTAGGAAAGACAGCTTTTGGGCTGCTGTCTGCAGGAGCCCCAGTGGTGTAGTAGCTTGGGCTGCTAACCCACCAGTCACTCAGTGGGAGAAAGGTCAGCCCTTTGTTCCTGTAGAGATTTGCAGCCACAGACATGTCCAGGAGCAGCTCTCGTTTGTTCTAAATGTCTCCAAGGGTTGGAATCGACCCTGTGGCCATGGATGTGGCTGTAGACACGTCTGTGCCAACAGTGGCAGGGGAAGGGAAGAATGGGCATCCTTGGCCCTTCTACTCCTCAATACCCAGACCATTCAAGCCTCATACCTGGTCCTCAGTGGTGCAGGAAGTGGCAATATTGTGAAGATAAAAAATGACAGCCTTCAGTATGGATACACCTTACCATATAAAATAATAAAAGTCCTCACAACTGGAAAAACAAGCAAATCATAGTAAACAGAGAAAATATCAAAGTTACCAAGGATTCAAATATACTTGGATCCATAATTAGCGCTCATGGAAGCAGCAGTGAATAATTCCAAAGAAGTATTACATTGAGCAATCTATGACAAGATATTAAGGCTGTTGCTTAGAGGACTAAGGTGTAGCTGACCCAAGTTGTGATCATTTTAAATGTCTCTTATGGATGCAATAATTGGACTATACATAAAGACCAAGGAATTCATGCATTTGAATTATGGTGTTGGTGAAAGATATTGAATGTACACTATGGACTACCGGAAAGACGAGCAGTTCTAAGGTGGAAGAAGTGCAACAAAAATGCCTTTGGCATTAAAGATGTGAGACTTCATCTCCTGGTGTTTGACCATGTTATTAGGAAGGATCCATCCCTGGAAAAAAAGCATCCTGTTGGGAGAAGGAGAAGGTCAGTGAAAAAGAAGACCTTTCTTCAGGTGGATTGATAGTGGCTGCAACCATGGGTTCCATCATAGCTAGGATTGTGAGGATAGTGTAGGACTGCACCATGTATTATTCAGTTGTCCATAGAGTTGCCAGGAATCAGAATTATCTTGAGTGTACCTAAAAACAACAACAACAACAGCAGCAACAATAAAACAACAGCAACAACAACAACACTAATTGATGTTTGAAAGGGCCTAGAGAAGCTACTGGCTAAGATAATTGTGGTATGATCATAGAGAAAGGAAGCATTGCCAAAGAGTCTCAAGGTGTTGGCATTATAGTCATTCTAGGAGGTTATGCATTCTCAGGTTTGAGACAGAGGATCAGGTTTATATTGTCTTAATGAGAGTGAATGGTTCACTCGCATTTTGCTTTCTTCTGTTGGAGAGATTGTCAGGAAATCTCAGGAGCATTAGGACCAAACCAAAGAACCCGAGCTAAGCCTCTGCTCTCCCTCAGCCATGGACACATGCCTTCATGACTCAGTGTTTGGTATCACCCCATCAAAGAGGAAGACATGGTTTGGAGAAGAGTCTAGCAATTGAATGCCTTCTAAATCTGATATATCAACCTGAATAAAAACAATCACTCCGGTTGGAAAAAAAAAATTCCATTGTGCGTTACCTATAATTCTTTGGCCACAGTTGGAGCTGAAAAAGTATTTTGCTGAAACGCAGATATATATAGAAACTCTTCATCTGTCTGAAACTATAAACAAGCGCAGGAAGTTTGGAATAGGCTGTTCCGACTGCCCTCTTGGTTTCCTCGTCACGTATTCGCTGGCTGGTCTGCTGGGGATGCATTGTTTTCTCTCTGGTGTCCGGCTGCCACTATCTCTCCTACGAACCTTTCAGCAGAAGCTCTTTGTATTTCACTTAGGGACAAACTGCCTAAGCGAGAGCTATGCCCTCCTCCCCACCCCACCCCCCAGGTAGTTCAATGTCATAATTATCTAGGGCTGTCTTAGTTAGTAAACCACTTAGAAAATAGCTGTCTTCGTTAGAACACAAATGGATGTTATAACACACTACAGGTAGATGGTTTGAAAGAACAGAATGGATTTGGGTTGGGTTTCTTGCCATTCTAGAAGTTAAAACCTCCAATCAGGATCTCAGCTATGCCTCCTTCCTTGTTGGTAACCCAGGGCCTTCCTTGGTCCTTGTGGAGCCTCCCATGGTGTGTGTCTTCTGCAGGATGTGTGGCCTGTGTGACCAGCCCGCTTTTTTGGCAACTTGGAAGTGACTAGGTTTAGCAACCCCCCTACATGGGTGGAGCTCCATTAGCATCACAGATATGATACACGGATTGCTCCCTCAGGAATAGGGTTTCATCACGTAGTTTGGAAGTGAGGGTTGAAGTGGGGTTGAGGAAGACAATCTCACATCTCGAACAACAGTTGCATCTCTGTATTTCAAAATGGTGGTTGCAGAGGAGTGAGAGATATCATGGCAAAAGAGAAAGCAGGAGCCCTGACATCTTCATGAGAATTCTGAGCTGAAAATTTTTGTTTTTACTCTCCTAATTTTTTAAAGTAAATAGAGTAATAACGAAACTAATAAAAATTCTTTAAGCAGATATCCTGCTGGTATACACTTTATAAGGGTAAAAAATATGTAATGTATGCACATTATTGCTAAAGTGCACTTTAAAAGTTGCCTGAAAAGAGGATTTCCTAAAGCATTTTTCATATTGCTATCCAGATGGGTACACTTGAAAAAAAATGCAATTTCACAATTTTTGTGTTAGTGAGCTACAATCCACGAGGTTCCAATGTTCACTTGCTGTTACAGCATTTGCTGATTGTCTTATGTGATGTGGCTCTTGTGTCAGGGAGGTTCTGTTTCATACATAGGTTGGGGTCTAAGTAATAGAATGTATTCATTTATACTTTTTAATAGTTTGTTTTATTTGTCTGTGAAATGAAAATTGTTTCCATTTCTTCAGCTAAATCAAGGATATTTTCTGTTTGTTAGGGTTTTGATTTGTCTTTTCCTTCAAGTCTCCTAAAAGAAATAAAGTTAGAATTGTCCATATTCTTTTCTGGTTTAAATAACTTCTCATCATATCATTAACAAAACCATGGTCAAGTATCTTCCATCCCTCTCTAATAAAAAGTTATGGGCAGTTGGGAGGTCTCTAGCATATGAGAAAGTTTCCAAAACTTCAAGAATGAAAAGGAATTAAAAGGAGTTTCTGCAATTGTGGAAATAATCTGTACTTGTGTTGATAGCTACTAGTCGTAAATGCTATTGAGAGCTTGAAATACAGCTATTTTGACTGGCTGTTACATTTCCATTTAAATCCCCACATATGGTAAGTGGAAACTGTATTGGTTAGCTCAGCTTTATTAAAGTATATGAGAGAAACAGAATTCTGTAGAAACACAAGGACTTGCCTTCCTCCTGGCTCATCTTTCCTCCAACACACATTGGGTAACTTCTGTGTTTAGTACTGAAAAATAGATTCAAAGACATGTCTCTGTCCTCAAGGATTTGGCAAAGGTTGGAATGACTATGACAGGTTTAAGGAAACACAGATGTGCAGTGGGTGCCCACTTCCTCAAATATGCCCAGGCCATGGGTATCCAATTTGCTAAATTCTGTTTTTCTCCTATATTGAATATTGATCAAAATATGCACCAGAAATAGCCCAGTGAGGGTTACAAAGAAAACCTAATGAAAGATGGGTGGCTGTGGACTCCCAGGGACGGGGTGTGAGAAAAGTCATCAGGAGACAGAGAAAGAGGAGTTATAGGATCTGGACATTGGTCAGTCAGGTAAGGGGAAGGGAGGTCCCTGGCTGTCATTGTGATGTGGTGGCTTTAACTGAGTGATGATCATGGGAGGCTGGGGAAATGCTGGTGCAGAAAGGAGTGGGTACATAAGGATGGGGCCCATCTAGAGGTGATGTAAGTGTCTGTGTCACAATTTGCTTAGGCCCCAGAATTATGCCCAGAAAAGAGCCAAGAAGGACCTTGGATATTTTGTGAACAACACAACTAAGAAAGGTTCTGGTTGGACCCAGAATAGCCAGGAAACAAAACGAAAAGAGGGGACAGTTTTGTTGGCTAGCCAGGCAAAAGGAAGCCAGGGTCATGTTCGTGATCACTCCTGGGCCATATTGTGGGTTTCAACTTTGATGAACTAACTATACATTGTCCCTATCTTATGGCTTCCATTGCTGCCTGTATTCCTTCCTTCCTCTCAATGGCTTTCTGAGGGTGATGTGGCCGCTCAGTCATCACCAAAGAGGACAAACAAACTCGTTTGCCTTGGGTACATATTTATGAAGTGAAGGAAATAAAAAAGGGAAATATTTGGTTTCCTGAGACTCAAAGTTAAAAGAGATACTCCCCCGTAGTTGGCAGGGGTGGTGAAAGAAACAGGAGACCTGAGACAACAGATGTCTATTTAAGGGCAGGATTCTACTCATCATTTATTCATTCTATTCCTGGACCCATTGATGCATTCAAAGATGTCTGCTTTAAGACCTTCCATGTACCAGAAACTGCTAGGCAGGGGCATCCTGAGGGGAAGAAGGTTTGTAATACAGTAGGGGAGAGGGTGGGTAAGTCAATAATTATAAATGCCTGAAATACTTAATACACACTTTTAATGTAAACTCTAGAGAGAAGTTACAGGATGCATTATGAAGAAATTTGATCCAGGAAAGATGCAGGACAGTTGGGGAAGCTGTACAGGGAGGAAACAGTGAGCAATACTCTCCCTGCTAGGCATGTTTGGCAACTGGCATGGCCTTGCCATTTGCTTATTTGCCTTCTCTCTCCCCATAGAGAATGTCTATCCCAAGAGGACAGGGGGGAGGGTTTATTCTTGGAGCACCTTTCAATTCTAGCTCATAGTAGGTGCTCAGTAAAAGACTACTGGGTATGCAGCATGTGTAGAAGCTCAAAGTAAGAGGCTGAATGGAGATTGACATGACAAGCAGAATAAAAGATGAAGCGTTTCATTATGAAGTATTGAAGTCACCATGAATTCCACGAGTAATGTAAAGAATTTTGAACACTCATCCAGAGGAAGAGAAAAAATTGCATTGGCTATTAATACTGTCATAACACCAACAGCATAAGAACAATGAGAACTTATTAAAATGTATTAAGTAAAGAAGTGATGAGGCCAGATTAAAAACCATTATTCTGGCTACTGTATGAATGATAGGTTAGAGAGGAAATAGAGTAGGCGAAAGAAGACCAATTAGGATACTTATGGAAAAGGATGTTTACTTGTGTTTTATCGACTATGCTAAAGCATTCAACTGTGTGGATCATAATAAACTATGGATACCCTTGAGAAGAAAGGGAATTCTAGAAGACTTCATTATGCTCATGTGGAATTTGTACATGGATCGACCAGCAGTTCTATGAATGGAGCAAGGGAATACAACATTCAAAATCAGGGAAGATGTGCACAGGGTGGTGTCCTCTCACCATACTTATTCTGTCTGTATGCGAGCCAATCATCAGAGAAGCTGCATTATATGAAGGATAATGCAGTGTCTGGATTGGAGAAAAGCAACCTGAGACATGCAGGGGACCCAACCCTGCAGGCTGAAAGTGAGAAAGATGTGAAACACTTGCTGATGATGATGAAGAACTTCAGTCATTAGTGGATTAAGAATCAAAATAAAGAAGACCTAAATCCTCACATCGTGGACCAATAGATGGCATCATGATAAATGAAGAAAAGGAAAGTTGAAGTTGTCAAGGATTAAAAAAAAAAAAAGATTTTGTTTTACTTGAATTCACGATCAGTTCTCATGGAAGAAGTCCAGAGATCAAAGGACGAGCTGAATAAGGTCTCTTTAGAGCATTGAACAGCAGGGGTGTTACTCTGAGGACCAAGGTGCACCTGACCCAAGGGGTGGGCTTTTCAATGGCCTCATAGCCGTGTGATTTATACATTGAATAAGGAATACCAAGTGAAGAATTGATACTTTTCAATTGGGTCCTGGAAAAGAGTACTGAAAGGACCATGGACTGCTAAAAGAACCAAAATATCTATCTTGGAAGAAGTATCACCAGAGTGTCCCACAAAGGCAAGGATACACCAAACTTGTTTTTTTAGATGTTTTTGGAATTCAGGGAGGATATAATGAAGGTCACTGTTGACTCTCAAGGACTTAAAATTTTTTCTTCAGCTTCAATCTGAATGTACATATGACCAGTTGGTGGCCTTCCTCACAGTCAACCTATGGCCTGGTTTTAACTACTGATATAGAGCTGCACAGTCTCTTTCCACAGGTGTTGTCAGTTTGATAGGTGTGTATTCCATCTGGAGAAGTCCACCTGCATTTGTGGACTTATTTGTGTTGTTGAAACAAAAATGCATTTGCTTTGAAAGAAGTACAGCTAGACTGTTACTTCAAGGCAGGGATGGTGAGACTTCAGCTCAGGGGCTTTGGTCATGTTGTCAGGGGACACCAATCCTTGGAGAAGGACACCATGCCTGGTAGAGGGGCTGTGAAAAAGAGAAAGGCCCTCAAAGTGATGGATTTATGCAGTGACTGCAGCAGTGGGCTCAAGCATAAGTACAATTGTGGGAGTAGCACAGAACTGTGCAGTGCTTTATTCTCTTGTGCAAACTGACGATCCAATTTTCAGAAGGCTCTATGGAGAGTGAAAACCCCAAACCTGTTTGCAGGGTTTTTGCATGGATTCAGTCTCTGGTGAACCCCTCTGGCTCTAGTGCAGGGATGTGAACAGCCTTGCTATCAGATAGAGAGCATTGTAAAGTCCGTTGTGGCATTACATTATAATAGCTATCATTTGATTCCCCCAACAATTTTATTGTCATATAAATCACATTGCATGCAATTCAATAGTTTAGTACCCTTAGGAGTTATACAATCATCACAATCAGTTTTAGAACATTTCCATCATTCTTGTACTCATTCTTATTAGTTCCCCATTTCCCCTCCAATAAGTCCTTCCATACCTCTCAGTAAGTTTTCCAAGTTATTGTCTATATAGATTTTCCTATCAAGCATTTCACATAAAGAAAAAAACTACATATGTACATGTCTGTGTTTAGACCTCTGCAAGTGCCCTTTGCCTTCTAGTTCCTTCCTCTATTGCCTGCCTTCCTCCTGTCCCACTGTCATACTCGGCCTTCATTTTGGTTTCAGTACTTCCTCTCTATTACATTACCCTTACTTCGGCCCCACCCGGCCTCCCACACCCTCCCCGCCACTGACTGCAGACCACCCGTTGTTTCCCCCATCCCCTACTCAGGTGCTCTCCTTCAAGGCAAGAACATTTTGTCCTACTAATTTGGCATTTCAGAATGCTCACTGGCCCAATGGGATCACCGAAGTCAAGTAGGTTCATAAGCACATGTGGTGAAGAAAACCCATGATGCACAGCTACCAAAGGATATAGAGTCGGGGGTCTCAAAGTCTGAAGATAGACAAGCGGCCATCTAGCTGAGAGGTATCCAAGCCCACAGGAAAGAAGTGGTCATGAGGTGTCAAAAGGACCAGGCCACAGGCATCAAGCAGGAAAAAGTTGTATCACTGTAAGCGATCTCTCATGAGATGACTACTGAGGACATGTGGGGATTGATCAACAGTGGTAAAGATGGCTGATGGTACCTGGCTATCAAAAGATATGACATCGTAGGACTTAAAAGTTTGAAGGTGAATAAATGGTTATAGGCCCAGGAACAACAAAGTCCACCTTAGAAGATGGACACCAGTCTGTGTGAGCATGAGGTGTGGAAAGACCCAGATATCAGGCATCAAAGAACAAAAATCATATTATTGTGTGTCCACCCTCCCGACAAGATCATTGAAGACAGAAGGTAGCAGACGCAGACGGAGGGGAGAAATCTGATGGCACCCAACTATCAAATAATACAGCACCTGGGATCGCAAAGGCTTGAGGGT
This sequence comes from Nesogale talazaci, assembly GCA_004026705.1. Taxonomy (NCBI): domain Eukaryota; kingdom Metazoa; phylum Chordata; class Mammalia; order Afrosoricida; family Tenrecidae; genus Nesogale; species Nesogale talazaci. The sequence goes on from PVJH01026725.1 coordinate 21,921, forward strand.
GAATGGATGGCCATCTAGCCCAGAAGCAGCAAAGCCCACACGGAAGAAAAACCCTAGCATGTGTGATAACAGGGGGCTGAAGAGAGCAGATATCAAACATCAAAGAATAAGAACCACATCACTATGAATTGGGGGGGGGGTAGTGGAGTGGGAACCCAAGGCCCACCCGTGGGTAATTTGACACCATTTCACAGGGGAGTTGTGGGAAGGAGACAGGCTAGTGAGGCACAGTAAGGTGGCAATGAAACATTGAACCTTCCTCTAGTTCCTGAAGGCTTCCTCCCCGCAACTGTCATGGTCCCAGTTCTACCTTACTGTGGAGATGAGAAGTGGAAATGTGGTGAACCCAGGACAGTTAAACCTCTTGGGGCCAGTAGTAGGAGTGAAGCTACTGGATGGGGGGAGGAAAAGTGGGGTAGAGATGGGGAGCCAACTTCAGGGAACTACACATAACCTCCGACCCAGGGAACAGACACTGGGGGAGAGGATGAAGGGAGACATTGAACAGTGTAAGTTATGAAAAAAACAATAATTTGTAGAGTATTGAGAGGTGGTGGGGGAGTGGGGAGCAAGGATAGAGGGGAAGGGATGGGAGGCTGAGGTCAGAGGCTTGGATGGAAAGGTGAAGGTTCAGAAAACAATGACAGCTGCAGGCATGTGAAGAAGCATGGCACAATATATGTATTTTGTGAGAAATGATGTATGAGCCCTCAATAAAATGATTTTAAAAAAAGATAATGAACTTTCCATAAAAAAAGAAAAAACTACTTGATATAGTTGGTGTATGGAATATTATGAGAGCTATAAGAGCCCTCAATAAAATGATTAAAAGAAAAGAAAAGAAAATCCAGACACAGAAGGGCAAATAGTGTATTAAAAAAGAAAAAGAACAACATTTACCCCAAACAACAATAATAAAACAGATAAAAACCTTAATTGAAAGAAGGTAGAAAATATTAAAAATTAGAGCAAATATAAATGGACCATAAAGGAGAGCAGATGATAGGATATTGTATTTTAACCTAACTGCATCCACAACAACTCACTTTCCAATATATCCTGCATGTAAGCTAGACTGTTTCCATCCCGGGGCCATGATGAGAGGGGATGTACCAAAGGCTCAACCCATTGACTTTAAAACAAAACAAACAAACAAACAAACATAAACAGCTTTCAAATGGGTCACAAGGGGAGTTGGTCCTTCTGACCAATTAAAAAAATCTCAGTTTTTAATATTTTCTATTGAGGCTTTTGTTGTCAGTTTTGTCCGTGCTTGCTTCCTGCTTGTGTTGCAATGATTTGGTGTCGATGCAATGTAGGCTGGGGAAGTGGGCAGAGACAGTAGGGACTGGAATGATTATCACTGGGAGCATGGCGGGGTGTTTGGGAGGAAATGGGAAGTTAAGCCCCAGAAGAGAATGTTCTGAAATGGATTGTCTTGATGATGACACAAATGTTAATAGGGCTGAGAGATTAAGCTGTGAAGTCTATGCCAATAAAACAACTTTAAAAAATCAAACATTATGCTAAGTGAAAGAAATCAGTCACATACAAAACACCACATATTGTAGGATTCCATTTATGTGAAATGTGCAGAAGAGGCAAATGCAGAGAGACAAAATAAATTAGTGGTAGTTCCAGGGCAGGTTAATGGCTCGGCGCTGGGCAACTGACTGAAAGCTGGCAGTTCAAATCCTCCCCAAGAACCTCAGAAGAAAACCAGGAACCAAATTCATTGCCATTGAATTGATGTCATCTGACTCAGCGACAAGGTGGAACAGTCAGTCCCTGTGCGCTCTTGGGAAGAGCCTGGTAGTTTTGACTTGTTGCCCCATGACTCCCAGCCCATCTCAATGATGGGCACTACGACATCGGCTTCTGAAAGTTCTCAACCATGAAAGCCTGAGAGAGCCCAGTTCTCCTCTGCAATGCATGAGATCTCCATGGGTCAGGATCACTCAAGTGTAGCTGGTTGGTTGGTTGGTAAGAATCGAGGGGCATGGAAATGCAGAACGTGGATGTGGGCTTTCTCTTTAGGACAATTAAAGTGTTCATAAATAGATTTTAGTGATGACTTCATAATTCTGTGACTATACAAAAAATCCAGGAATTGTACACTTCAAATGAATTAGTGATACAGTCAGTGAATTATATCGCAATAAAACTATTTAGAAGAATGAGAGCGTTCAAATTTCACACACAGAGACATAAGCAACATATATGCTTTAGTGTATACCCTTTATAATCCTTTAAAAAAGAGTCAACCCAGGAGCAGGGTGGCATAATAGGAGCTAGACTTTGTTGCTGTTACAGAAGAACAAGCCCACCCACCCAGCCCCACCACCACAATGGCTTAAAGAAGACAGAGTTGTTTTTATCTCACAATAAAGCCAGACTGGCACGATGGCCTTATTTAGAAAATTGACTGGAGTCAAGTTCCTTTCCATCTCATGGACTTGTCATTCCTACAGAGTTGTGCTCATGTGTACAGTCCTAGAATGCTAGCCATCAAGAAGTGGCAAGAGAAAATGTTGTACTTGTTTTTCAGTCTACCAGAACACTTCAAAATGAGTGAATTTAAAGAACTGAAATAAGTTGTCTCAAGGCTGGGAGGCTAGAAGTTCAAACAAAGTCTTGATTCCTTTCAAGTCTTGAGAGACAGAGATATTGTCCCATGTCTGTGTTCTACATCTTGATAGCTCCCAGAAATTCTTGTGCTTCTTGGCTCACAGATGCATCATTCCCTTCATCTTTTCTCTGTCTGGCTTTCATTCCTTGTCTGTTCTCTTTTGTAAGACACCATACAGGTTGGATGAACATTTATCCACCTTGCTCCAGTCTGACCTCATATTAGCAAGCAACATCTTCAAAGGTTCTATTTCCAAACACAGTCATGTTCACAGCTAGCAGATATCAGGACTTCCACATAGATTTTTTTTGGGGGGTGATATGATTTAATCCATAACAAAAGGGAAATACTCTCCCTTTCCCATTAAAGTTTGACTCAGAAGTTTCAGACATAAACTTTGCTCCCTTAGTGCATCAAGTTGAAAGGGCTGCTGGGAAATATGACCCTTATGTCAAGTGGCCATTGGATCAGCTAACATATTATGAATGTGGAAGGTGAGGAGGGACACTGAGGAAAAAGATTGATCAACACCTCAATGGATGAGAATTGCTGATGTCCACTTAACCAGGGGAAAAGGAAGTATAGTTCAGGAGGTTTTGGGTTAAGAGATAAGTCAGACATGAGTCACTGACACATGAGAGTGTCAGGGACCATGGGACCAGAGAAGGTCATGAAGGGATGCCAGGCTTAATGGCATGGAAATGGTGTGAGGTACAATGAGGGTGTTCTATGTTGGACATATGAAAATCTAAAAGGCTGAGAACCCTCTAGGTGAACATAGGATTTAAGCAGTTGTGTGAATCTACAGCTCAGAAAACATGCAGGGATGGGAGCTGCCAGCCAATAGATGTACTGACAGCCATGAAGCCCAATGACCTCATCCAGGAAAGATTTAGAGCAGCTCTGTTAGATAGAAGTTTCTGTGATGATCGAAATGCTGGCTATCCTGTGTTGTCTGTTAGAGTAGCTACCAGCCTACCGAGCGGCAGGAGAGTATTTGAGCAGCTGAATGATTCCTTTAATTTTGATGAATTAAAATGTACAGACTTGCATGTAACTCATGTCAGCACTGATGGAAAATGCAAAGCTGCAAAGAAAGGGGTTGAAAGATGACATCAAGCTAGCAGGGCACAGAGAATGGGGTTGGGGAAGCCTAGAAGAGAAACTTCAAGGAGCACACCTGCAGGTTTGCCCCTAGGAATGCCAGCAAAGAGGAAGCCCTTCCAATATTGAGAGTAGCCATACCAGGAAGGGAAGGCAAAGGTGGGGGTGAGGGGGCAAGGAAGAACTGATCACAATGATCTACCTATAACCCCTCTCAGGGCAATAGAAAAGTGGGTGAAGGGAGATATTGGTCAGTGTAAGACCTGAAATTTATGTAAAATTATAAAACTTTATAAGTTATCAAGGGTTCATGAGGGAGGGAGAGTGGGAGAGGAAGGAGAAAAGTGAGAATCTAATATCAAGGGCTAAAGTAGAAAGAAAACGTTCTGAGAATGATGATGGCAACAAATGTACAAATGTGCTTGACACGATGGATTTGTAATAAGAGTTGTATGAGAACCCAATAAAATGATTTTAAAAAAAGAGGTTGTCCTTATGGAGTCTCTAGTTTGGACACAAAAAGTCAGGGTGGTGAGAAAACCCCCTTAATGTTTACAACTTGGTTATTCAAAGGAGAGTCTAGTAAGAGGTACAATTCTATGCTTTGTGAATCACTTGCATTTTAAAGAACCTCTCTATCTACCATGCCATTATGGGACCAGTGTGGCAGCCAGTAAACTAATAGGCTTTTAGAAAGCAGTTATCAGCATCCGTATCACAGAGATACCACACAGCAATGCCAGCTTGTGATATTGAGTGGGGGATCAAGGGAAAGCACGCAGAGGAGAGCTCTGAGGCATGTTCAATAGTCACAGCCCCCCCACCCCACCATGTCCTAAGGATATAGCCAAGGAGAGGGTCTTTAAAATGGAATTGCCCTCATAGGAGAAGCGGGGTGTTTTCATCCCCAGGGGGCAAGAATCAGAGAAAGGGCAAAGCCATTTTAAGCTGGCAGATGGATTTTTGTTAATGTATTTCCACCCTGGCATGTGCGATATGTGTATTTTAGCTAATCCTTTATCGGTGCTGAAGCATGAGGGATGTTCTGCGATGTTTCCATAACCTAATAAAGGGAAGTTAGGGAAGATGCCGGGATCTGTCTTCACCAAGGGATGTTTGGGTAGGACAAATGGCTAATGCACTCAGCTGCTAACCAGTAGATTGGTGGTTCAAGTCCATGTAGAGACTCCTTTGGAGGCAGGTCTGCTGATCTGTTTCCCAAACCAAACATGGAAAATCCTAGGGAGCCCAGTTCAACTCTTTAGGTCACCACACTGGTCAAGCTACCCAAGGTCCCGCCTAAGAGAGTAGCAGGAGGAAGGCTGCATCCAGATGTCAGACTTAACTGTTGGAGCCAATGGCAGGAATACAGAGAAGAAAGGCAGGACGGAGCCAGTGGAAAGAAGAACAAGTCTCCCCTTAGGATCATCGGAGGAATGGCAGGAGGAAGTCAACCTCACAGGACAAACTCACTGCAATGGAGTTGATGCCGTCTTCTAGAGATCCCATAGAACAAGGTAGGACTGCCCCGGTGAGTTTCCTTATGTGAGTAGAATGCCTCGTATTTCTCCTGAAGAGCTGTATGTGGTTTTGAACTGCTTACCTTACCTCACAGTTAGCAGCCCAAGGCGTCAGGGTCATGCCACCTGGGCTTCTTTTTCGAAGGTGGCAGGGGTGGAAAATCTGGAGTTAAGTGAATGGGGGCCAGTAGAATGGGATCTTCTGGAATTCTGGAACTTTCCTCACAACAAGAAGAGAAGGCCTCCAGCATAGAATCATTGGTCCTTTAAGATAGCCTTAAGATCATCTGGTTAAACCTGAGGTCCACGGAAGGGATATCAATCCTAGCTCCAGGTTCTAACTCTGCTTGCCCTGGTTGCCTAAGTCGGCTAGCCTACAGGCTGGACTCCACAACGAGCAATCAAGTCCACTTAGCTACAGACTCAAGCCATAGTCTCCAAACAGCTTTATAGGTTGTAAGGCAATAAAGGAGGGTGTTCTCTTTACTGGGCTGAGGAAATTATCTGACCTTGGGCAGGGAGCATGTGTGCTATTTCCTGGGCTCTTACAGACCTGGAAATGGGTTGCATGAGCCTGAAGTCCTGAGATCTTGATAAGAATGATAGAGCAAACAGAATAGACAGGGTAAGGCTTCTGAAGAAGGTTCAGGGGTTGGGGGTGGGGGGCTGCATTAGGCCTTAGGCTCAGAACGTCTGTGGCAGATGGAAGTTCTATCTGGGTGGGTACACTGCTGCCTATGGAAATGCCATTCATGAGGAGTAGCCAGTTTGTACCTGCAGGCTGGGGTTCGGTACACCGAGTCAGTGGGACCCCATGCACAACAGAATGAACCCCTGCACGGTCCTGCGCAGTCCACACAGTGGTTCCCATGCAGCCACCGTGTCAGTCCTGTGTCAGCCTGGCTCCTCGTAAACACAGGCATCTTCAGTCCCAATCTGGAGAGTGCTGCCACTTGACCTTATCTGTCACAGACACTGCTTGGCACAGGAAAGAGGCACTCAAGGCTGAGTCAGAGCTGGGACCATTTTTGGCCTGAGTAGGCAGAACAGGATGTGCTGTCTTTATTGCGCTTTTCAGCTGCTTGCAGGTCAAGACTTCAAAAAAGGAAGCTACCTTTCATGCATCATACAGAACTTTACCCTGGGAGGTTCTCGCTTTCATTTGTTTGTGTCAGACCTAGATATAATATGCCCACAAAACTGCAAGACAGAACCGGAGACGTTACCATGCTTGTCCAGTGGTCTCTAACACGTAATGTCCAATTGGCACTGGATTTATGGACGACAGGAGAGTTGGTGGCAGCTTTCAACTGCTTCACCCACAAGAAGATGGTGGATTTTGCTGATAAACAGAAAAAAAATAGACATCCTCATTATAAAGGAATTTTTTTTATTTAATATGCTGCTGACAGTTTATTTAAGAATTTATTTGTTTTCCTACTTCATCTTCTTGAGAATCTTGAGATGAAGCAGGGAAACAATGAAATAACTTATTAGACCATTGAAGTCTAGGGGAACAACAGAATGGCTCATATATAAAACTTTATGTCTCTAGAAATCATATTGTTCAAAAAGTATGCCTCATTTTTACATGTAGAAGAGGGATATTGGGAACATGAAAATATTAACAAAGAGATCATGCTGATAAAGTTGGTGGTAGAGAAGACTTTCCATAGAAGAAAGACGTACATATTTCAAATACAGAACAGAAATTTAAAGCCCAAGATAGAAAAATGGTAAACAGATATTCTCCTCTATCTAAGGTTTAATAATGAGAAAGTTAATTAAGGGTGAGATATTTTGGTTGTTATAACATCTAAAAACATGAGATAATGAATTCAATGAAATATAGATTAAAGGCTCAAGATAACTTTCTTAGAAGTGATCAGGATAGTTTACCCAGAGGAAACAAAGACCCAGAAAAACAGGGAGAAGCAACCTTCTGGAGTTCACAAGAAGAGTCATTAGGATTCCCCCAGACAGTGTCATGATAAATGGCAAATACACTTCTACTTGTTCCAACAACCAATGCTCTTGGAAGTGTCTATCAAAAACAAATATATATAGATATAGATGTGGGAAAAGACCTCTTTAAAGGTGTTAAAGAGCAAAGATGTCACTTGGAGAACCAAGTTGCTTCTGGCTTAATCCATGATCTTTTCAATCTCTTCATGTACTTGTGAAATCTGGACAGCAAGAAAGGAAGACAGAAGAATTGACCTGTTTGCATTTTGATGTTGTCCAAGAATGTTGAATATTTCTTGGGTTGCCAGAATGAACGTATCAGTCTTGGGAGAAGTAAAACCAAAATACTCCTGGCAAGTGAGGATAGTGAGACTCTGTCTTATTTTACTTGAACATACCATCAGGAAAAACAATGAATAAAAATGAATATCGTATTTGATAAGGAGTCCTTTCATCAGATGTATTAACATAATACCTGCAACAATGGGCACAGGACTGAGCAATGCTTTGCTCTG